>JXCR01032571.1:48316-80365 GCA_002079205.1 Phalaenopsis hybrid cultivar | reverse complement strand
GAGAGAGAGAGAGAGAGAGAGAGAGAGAGAGAGAGAGAGCTTAGTAGTTTTTATAGAGAAAGAGAACAAGTCTCCCTTGATCCCCTTTGACTCCCTTTTATATATGATAAAAAATAAATATAAAGTTATATTTTGTGCAGTACTACGCCTATTTGTTTTGATGAAAAGATTATAACACGTGTAAGATGACATTATAAGTAGGGATAGATATATGTACCCTGATGTTATAATGGTCTTT
Organism: Phalaenopsis hybrid cultivar; assembly: GCA_002079205.1. Lineage (NCBI taxonomy): Eukaryota > Viridiplantae > Streptophyta > Magnoliopsida > Asparagales > Orchidaceae > Phalaenopsis > Phalaenopsis hybrid cultivar. The sequence continues at coordinate 80,127 of JXCR01032571.1, read as the reverse complement.
TCCAGTAGTTCATTTTTCTTGGACTAATTCGACCACTTCGACAGATTGACTCAACTCGACCATTTCAGCAAATGAACTTAGTTTGACCACTTTGATAGATGGGTTTAGCTTGATTTGATGATACAGGCCTTCGGGGAGCATGGATTATGATATCATAACACCATGCAAGTCTTCCCTAAATGGTCGTATTTTGGGTATATAAATTCAAAGTTTGCATGTGTTGTGTATGAGTTTGTAATTAAATAATTCGCTCAAAATTCTCAAAAAAAAAAAAAAGGAATATTAAAAACAATTCCTTGCATTTTAAATGCAATGTATTCAAATCTCATTCAATTTAACAAATGCTTGAATTTCTTATACTTACAAACAAAAAGCCCCATAATCAAGATTGAACAAAATCTAAATTCCTTAATTTACATAGCATGAGTTACCCTTATTAATTTAAAAAATTATAGTATTTCTCTAAATGAAATAAAGCTTCGGAAAAAGAAAAACACACAAATAATTTACATAATAATAATAAAATTATTTTAAATGTAAAAAAAATCATAAGAAAATAAAATACATAAATATTAAATTATCAAATTTTGAAATACATATCTTACATGTATGATACCAATTAATTTTTTATGAACCCTCTATTTCTTTCAACCAGATGTTACATATACCATAAACCTTAATTATTTTCAATCCGTTCTACATGAAATTAAAATATAAGAAGATTTACATACATATCTCTTAATTATGTATTTACATATATGAGATCCATACTCCCAAGTTTTACATTAATGTAGCCTTATCTAAGCATGCAAATATATATTTAACATTTAAAAGTTAAAACTTTGGTATTTTTTATTTGATATCAAAGTTTGGGTGATATAAATACATAGGAATTCGGTTGTGTGCATGTAAATGCCCCTAAAATATAATAAAAAATTTAATTCAATTTTGATTTTTCACTTTGTTGGGTTATATAAAATCAAAACCTAACAAANCAGGATCTTTGGATAGTCGGGAATGACTCAAAGAAAGGGTTTATGTTTCTCAGACACGAGAGAGAGAGAGAGAGAGGTTAGTAGTTTTTATAGAGAGAGAGAACATGTCTCCCTTGATCCCCTTTGACTCCCTTTTATATATGAGAAAAAATAAATATAAAGTTATATTTTGTGCAGTACTACGCCTATTTATCTTGATGAAAAGATTATGACACGAGTGTCAGATGGCGTCATAAGTAGGGAAGGATATGTACCCTGATGTTATGATGGTCTTTTCTAGTAGTTCATTTTTCTTGGACTAATTCAACCACTTCAACAGATTGAATCAACTCGACCATTTCAACGGGTGAGCTTAGTTCGACCACTTTGGTAGATGTGGTTAGCTTGATTTGATGATACATGCTTTCGGGGCACATGGATTATGACATCATACCCCCATGCAAGCCTTCCCTAAATGGTCGTATTTTGGGTTTATAAATTCAAAGTTTGCATGTGTTGTGTATGAGTTTGTAATTAAATAATTCACTTAAAATTCTCAAAATAATAATAATAATAGCATGAGTTACGCTTAATCATAATCGAACAAAATCTAAATTCCTTAATTTACATAGCATGAGTTACGCTTATTAATTTAAAAAATATAATATTTCTCTAAATGAAATAAAGCTTCGGAAAAAGAAAAACACGCAAATAATTTACATAATAAAAATAAAATTATTTTAAATGTAAAAAAAAAAATCATAAGAAAATAAAATACATAAATATTAAATTATCAAATTTTGAAATACATATCTTACATGTATGATACCAATTAATTTTTTTATGAATCCTCTATTTCTTTCAACCAGATGTTACATATACCATAAACCTTAATTATTTTCAATCCGTTCTACATGTAATTAAAATATAAGAAGATTTACATACATATCTCTTAATTATGTATTTACATATATGAGATCCATACTCCCAAGTTTTACACTAATGTAGCCTTATCTAGGCATGCAAATATATATTTAACATTTAAAAGTTAAAACTTTGGTATTTTTTATTTGATATCAAAGATTTGGGTGATATAAATACATAGGAATTCGGTTGTATGCATGTAAATGCCCCTAAAATATAATAAAAAAATTTAATTCAATTTTGATTTTTCACTTTGTTGGGTTATTTAAAATTAAAACCTAACAAGTAACCCAAAATCAAATACTAAGGTCTTAAGAATCAAAAATCAAAATGCATTTTGAAACTGAACCAAATCAACCAAACTTATTCTGTTTGGTTTAGGTTTTCGATTCTGATTAACGAACCCTAAACTCTATAAAGAATCATGTTAATTTTAATATAATTCAAGCATTATAGATAATTACCAAGATTTATCATCAAATGAATATTCCATCATTTTCTTCTAAAACAATAATATAATTGATGATGAACTGCCAAATCACAACCCATATAACATTCGTTTCAACGACTACACCCCATATGATGCCACCATCTAATCTTTAATTTTTTAGTTATTTACATAATCAAAATCTAGATTTTAACTTTTACATTTATACCTCCTAAATATTTCATAGCACATCAAAAACACCACTAATTTAATTTTTAAAATGTGAAATAAGACTTTTCATATATAAGGAGGCATATATGTANCATGTAATTTTTTAGTTATTTACATAATCAAAATCTAGATTTTAACTTTTACATTTATACCTCCTAAATATTGCATAGCACATCAACAACACCACTATTTTAATTTTTAAAATGTGAAATAAGACTTTTCATATATAAGGAGGCATATATGTAAAAAAATGAATTTTGGGTCATAGATATGTAAATATATAGAAATTGAGTGGTATGCATGTAAATCTTTATTTTTCCATTGGTCAAACAATTTGGATGCACAAATAACAAAAATTTTAGTAATTTAAATATACATGAAAGTTATTTATTATGATATGTAAATTTTAGTAATTTAAATAAGATTTGTGGGATAAATTAGTATGTTTAATTTAATGATTTATATATATCCCATAACTTCATTTCAAAATATACCTAATCTCTCATTCATATATATATATATACAACAATAAAAACAAGCCTTTATCCCATTAAGTGGGGTCGGTTGCATGAATAATTGTTCTCCCTTGTGTCCTATTGAACGTCATATTTTCATTTTAACTCTAATAGGTTAATAATCATTGTTTATACAATATGCCCAAGCCTTGTTAGGTCTATCTCTTCCTTTCTTGACATAATTCNTTGTGTCCTATTGAACGTCATATTTTCATTTTAACTCTAATAGGTTAATGATCATTGTTTATACAATATGCCAAAGCCTTTTTAGGTCTGCCTCTTCCTTTATTGACATAAGTCAAATCTAAACAATCTACTAACCTAACTGGATCAACAGATGAACGACCTTTAATGTGATCAAACAATCTAAGACGACTCTCTTTAACCTTGTCTTCTACTAAAGCTACACCAACCCTTTCAATGACATTCACTTCAGATATCATCTCAACAACACTTTATTTTATGCATATCTTTTAAAGGCCAACATTTTGCATCATAAAACATTGTGCATCCCACCACCATCTTTTAAATTTTTCTTCAAGCCTAAGCAAAACTTTTCTATCACACAACAGGCCCGATGCATTCCTCTACTTATAACCAATCAACTCGAATTATTCTAATAACATCCCCATCAATAGCACCATCGCTATGAACAATAGACCAGAGATGNGGAAGATTACATACATAAGGCTGTCAAAAAAATATAGTTGTTTGCAAACAACACATATTCGGCTTTTGATAAGTAGCACATTTTATTTGTTCGTTAAACAAACGAGTATATAATGAACAGTTTTTTTTTTTTTTTTAATCTTGATTTATAAACAAAAAAGAGGCGAACAAACTTTTGTTTGACCATGTTCAGAATTAATTAAATAATTACTTAAATATTCTTATTATAACTAGTTTTTATAATGCATTTAAAGAAATTAAAACTTATTATTTTTTAAAATAAGTAGTGTCAAAATAATCTTCTTAAGTTTTTGCAGAGGAGTCATTTTAATCTCAAAGTCNTATTCTTATTATAACTAGTTTTTATAATGCATTTAAAGAAAATTAAAACTTATTATTTTTTAAAATAAGTAGAGTCAAAATAATCTTCTTAAGTTTTTGCAGAGGAGTCATTTTAGTCTCAAAGTTTATAAAAGTGCTAATTTAGTCCCCAAACTCTTTTAATATGGTCCGCAATAATCCCCAGNATTACATAAGGCTGTCAAAAAAATATAGTTGTTTGCAAACAACACATATTCGGCTTTTGATAAGTAGCACATATTTTATTTGTTCGTTAAACAAACGAGTATATAATGAACAGTTTTTTTTTTTAATCTTGATTTATAAACAAAAAAGAGGCGAACAAACTTTTGTTTGACCATGTTCAGAATTAATTAAATAATTACTTAAATATTCTTATTATAACTAGTTTTTATAATGCATTTAAAGAAAATTAAAACTTATTATTTTTTAAAATAAGTAGTGTCAAAATAATCTTCTTAAGTTTTTGCAGAGGAGTCATTTTAGTCTCAAAGTCTATAAAGGTGCTAATTTAGTCGCCAAACTCTTTTAATATGGTCCGCAATAATCCCCATATATTATTTCAGCCCCAAATTTAAAAAGTTTAGTGGTTAATTTGACACTTTATAGAATCTAGGACTAAAATGGCCTCATGCAACTAGTCTGGGACTATTTTGACATTTTACCTTTTTTTTAATCAACCGAGCTAATTTGGAGCTGGAGAGGAACTCAAACAAACAAATAAATTCGAATATAGTAAAAAATGAACAATTATTCATGAGCTACTTTGAACATGAGCCTATTTCGGGAAAAAAAAAAAAACCGAACACGAACAAGCATTAGACTCCCTTAAGCTCGACTCGTTATATCAAACTCAATTCCTATGTATTTATATATCTAACATCTAAATTTTAATTATTACATACATGTCATCTTAGTATATTATCTATGCATCAAAAGGTGTTTCACTTTTTTAAAATTTAGATAGTAATATTAGTGGTACTTTTGAAGTGATATAAAGATTTGAGTGGTTTAAATATAAAAAGAAATGTCTACATTTTAGATATGTAAATACATAAGAATGTGTGGTATGGTATGTATGTAAATATCCTCATATTTAAATTGTAAGATTTTAGTATNCAAACAAATAAATTCGAATATAGTAAAAAATGAACAAGTATTCATGAGCTACTTTGAACATGAGCCTATTTCAAAAAAAAAGCCGAACACGAACAAGCATTGGACTCCCTTAAGCTCGACTCANCAAACAAATAAATTCGAATATAGTAAAAAATGAACAAGTATTCATGAGCTACTTTGAACATGAGCCTATTTCGAAAAAAAAAAGCTGAACACGAACAAGCATTGGACTCCCTTAAGCTCGACTCGTTATATCAACCTCAATTCCTATGTATTTATACATCTAACATCTAAAATTTAATTATTACATACATGTCATCTTAGTATATTATCTATGCATCAAAAGGTGTTTCACTTTTTTAAAATTTAGATAGTAATATTAGTGGTACTTTTGAAGTGATATAAAGATTTGAGTGGTTTAAATATAAAAAGAAATGTCTACATGTTAGATATGTAAATACATAAGAATGTGTGGTATGTATGTAAATATCCTCATATTTAAATTGTAAGATTTTAGTACATTTCCACCTTTATTGAGTCGGAACGGAGGAAGCTCCTTTGGACGCGGCGGCCATCAGGTAGACGGATGCCAACCCGACAAACAAGCTCCCTGTTCCCCTTCGGCTCCTCTGGAAGGGGAGGATATAAGGGTTCCTTGCTGGAACTGGTTTTGGCATCTTCTTCAGCTTTTACCTCCACATCTACACAGGACTCCACGGGCACCTTTGTCCCTTCCAATGAAGCTGCAACTGCCATCAGCAGCTCTTCATCTTCCTCGAGATGCTTTTCTGTGGCGGGGGAGAAAAAAATCATATGGCATCAAGGATGGCAACAGCTAAACGAATCACCCTGAAGTAAATATTAACAAGCCTAATAACTTGGATGAAGATGCGAGTAGATTAGGGTACAAAGATAATTTATGGCAGCATTTGAGTGTGTGAATGAAAAGAAAAATCGAAAGTGCGGGCAATCATATATATAAATAGACAGATAGATGGGAGAGAGGCAGAGAGGAGAGAGAGGATATGCACACCTGGGCATGCGGTTTTTTTGTACGGATCGACAAATAGACGATCTAAACACAAAACAGACGCAATTTAAATGACAAAATGACAATGGAATTTAGAAAAATGAAGCAGTGAGAAAAATTCATCAAGCAAGGGATCAACAAACTTCTCATAAAAATATGGCTTAATCNGAGAGGATATGCACACCTGGGCATGCGGTTTTTTTGTACGGATCGACAAATAGACGATCTAAACACAAAACACACGCAATTTAAATGACAAAATGACAATGGAATTTAGAAAAATGAAGCAGTGAGAAAAATTCAACAAGCAAGGGATCAACAAACTTCTCATAAAAATATGGCTTAATTNTATATATAAATAGACAGATAGATGGGAGAGAGGCAGAGAGGAGAGAGAGAGGATATGCACACCTGGGCATGCAGTTTTTTTGTACAGATTGACAAATAGACGATCTAAACACAAAATACGCAATTTAAATGACAAAATGACAATGGAATTTAGAAAAATCAAGCAGTGAGAAAAATACATCAAGCAAGGGATCAACAAACTTCTCATAAAAATATGGCTTAATCAAACAATAACTAAAAAAAAATTTTCAGAAAAACTCTATCATAGATGACAAGGATCAGACGTGAAACGCTAAACCCTAAGAAAACCTATATAAATAAGAAAACTCAACCCCCATCAAAACCATGAAAGTGATTATTGAAGCACAATATCCCTAAAAAAAGCATGGCGAGGGACTTTCTAATACTGTCCAAACAAAAATATGAGCTAACAATATCAGAATTTGCAAATCTACTATAAACCAACCGTGGAGAGATACAAATGCAATACCTGATATAATGTCCGTAGAATCCTTAGCTCCTTCCCTGCGCCTTTTAAAAGGATGGGAGAAGTGTTGTTGTTTTGGCCCGCCTTCCATAAATGGGAGTAAATCCTACATGAAGGGAACGGCATTTGATGTTAGAGAAAGCAAAAAAAAAATGTAAGATAAAATATAAGTCTTAAATATACAAACAATAAGGTGCATCATGCTATATTATCATATGTCTAAATGGAAAAATAAGATTGAAATATATGAAAACATTTCAATGTTGATTACCTCCAATATACGTTCTGGCTGTACCATGCCAGCCCATGCTCGCATTTTCTGCCCAGTGATAGGATCAATAACCAGGATGGCCGGAATTGAGACCAAATTATAGTAGGTGCAAACCTTCTTTCCCTCACTGGTGTCACTATATACCTACAAAACATTGAGAGAATAAAGTTAACCCAGTATAACGATCAATCTTTATAAGCGTCACAAGGACTTGAAGAACGGAACAAGACACAAAAGCAGATTTTACCATGACATTTAGTCAGGAAATCAGTTAAAAGAAAGACACTTCACAAACAAAAGAGTTGCAAACTGCTAAAGAATTGCTGCCAAAATCAAGGAGTAATAGCGGCCAAAATATAGAATAAATCCATCGGGGTGCATGTGTGGCCAGAACCTGTCAATAAAAACTTGACCCTACACCCACAAAAGTACAGAGTTTGCAACAATTCATTTCACAACTGGAAATGGTGAAAAATAACCAATCTAATATATTGACAAAGAGTAAAATGTTTTGTAGTTTACAAGAAGTTAGAACAGCAAAACAACAAGAATTTTATATGCAAAACCAAGCCCGCGCCTCTTAAATGATCTGAAAAGAGCAACACTAAGTCAAAATGGGAAGCAGAACATAAATTGAAGAAATAGGGATAACATAAAGAGAGCATTAATCGAAATGGAAAAAGATAAGGGCAATGACAATAGAGAAACATATCACTGAATGCGTCCCTTGGTCGATGATCAACCTTATTAAAAAAAAAAAAAAACAGGAATGCAAAGCAACAAAAATATCATGACACAATCACAGAAGATACAGAGAAAAAAAAACAAAAAAGTTCTGAAACACTCTACATCACACATCGGTAAAAAAACAAATAGAGAGATTTACCNTTTTTTAAAACAATTACTTTGAAATCAAAATTATCAATTTATTCCATATAATTGAAGATACATGATCATTGTTGAACTTTATTAAAATACTTGTAAACAAAAAATTTCATAAATCGATGGCACTAATTGGACCGCCCAATAAGATGGTAATTTTATGAGCTTGTAGCTTAAAGACAGTTCAATCATATAGAACGAAGACAACAATTTAATGACATGGATTAAAATGACTTCTCTTCATTCTCCATTTGCATATTTAAAAAAAAGAAACAAAATCGCATAAAAATGAAAATTAAAAAAAATATATTAGTCAATTTATAAACAACACAAATCATAACAATTATCCTTATTCCAACAATTGATTTCACCATAATCCCATAATTTCAATCCAACTTCTCTCCCAATTTCTAAGCTATCCCAAGTAAAACCTTGGCCAGAAGCCAGAAGATCAACGTCAAGCCCATAAATATTTCATTATGAGAAAAGTGTCAAAGTGGTCCCATGGCTTTTTGCAAAGGTCCCATAAATATTTCATTACGAGAAAAGTGTCAAAATGGTCCCATGGCTCTTTGCAATGGGCCGTTTTAGTCACAGATTTTACAAAAATATCAATTTAGTCCCCAGACTTAATTAATATTAGTTAAAATAGTCCCCAAAGACGATTACTTTGGTCACTAATAAACATAATGGGAACTAATTTATCATTTTTTTTAAAACTTTGGGACTAAATTGACCCAATGTAAATATTCAAGACTATTTTGTCTCTTAACTCATCATTATACACGCCCCGCATCACAAACTAGCGGCCTTTACATCCATAAAAGCGAATATCAAAATTAATCTTCAGTCCTCCAAGCCATCNGATTTTAGAAAAATATCAATTTAGTCCCCAGACTTAATTAATATTAGTTAAAATAGTCCCCAAAGACGATTATTTTGGTCACTAATAAACATAATGGGGACTAATTTATCATTTTTTTAAAAAACTTTGGGACTAAATTGACCCAATGTAAATATTCAAGACTATTTTGGCTCTTAACTCATCATTATACACGCCCCCGCATCACAAACTAGCGGCCTTTGCATCCATAAAAGCAAATATCAAAATTAATCTTCAGTCCTCCAAGCCATTCTCTCTTCTTCATAAAATGTGAATAGCATGCATCAAAATTAATGCGCTATATTTCAATCCTCCAAGCCACTCTCTCTAGTAATGCAAGGTGCTAAAAGGCGCTCTTGTAGCGGGGAGCTAACAACGTCCCTAGCGAAGGGGGCTAATCGCGCGGGACAAAAATACAACAATCCCTAGTGAATGCGGGAGGTGNTTTCAATCCTCCAAGCCACTCTCTCTAGTAATGCAAGGTGCTAAAAGGCGCTCTTGTAGCGGGGAGCTAACAGCGTTCCTAGCGAAGGGCGCTAATCGCGCGGGACAAAAATACAACAATCCCTAGTGAATGCGGGAGGTAGAATTGCAAAATTTTGTGATCCATGGAGATGCATCACGATCCAAGGAAGCTTCGCGGGTTGTTGGAGTGTCTTTTAAATTCTTCTTGCCTTTCCCATTTTTTCTTTTGCCTAAAATTTTCCCAAAAGTCTATACATTGTTGTCCTCAACATGTGGGAGTCGGTTCAAGTTGTGTTGGCTTCAGATCTTCTGTTTGGAATCCTCTTCCCCTTTGTGGGTTGTATCCGAGGAGGTGGCGGTGCTCCAGCTTTATCCTCTCCGAGGTGATGATTGTATTCCTCCCCTACCTTTCCCTAAAACCTTCTCCTTCCCATTTTCCAGCTGTCAAACTCTCCCTCTGCCACCTCTAGTAGCCCCTACAGTTTTGCGCCTCGCCTCACTGCCACCCGCATCTGTGGCTATCATAATCCCTTCCAATCATTCTTATCCCTCTAGCCGACCTTCACCGCCCATTAGGATACATTTAGAGTGCTTGCATGTGACGTGTATGTCGGTGTAACTTCCTGTTTGTGTCAGATTGTAACCCTATTTTTCTATTAATGAAAGTCTGCTTTTGTGTTTCCACTATTTTTCCTACGAGTTCCAATATAATTTGGTATCAGAGCTAGTCCAAACTTAGTACCATCTTCGGGTTTCCTAGCATCCGCTCCTACCCAAACCACCTCCACCAAGTTTTTCCTTATGATTCCCAACCCTAGCCATGACACCGTGAAGAGGTACACTGAACTCGACTCGGGAAGAAATTCAACAAGAAATCTATCGTTTGCAACGGAGATTAACAGAGTTGAATGACGGAAACTAGGAAGAGAGTATCTTCGATCGAGATTGGGAGAGTCAATAGGAGACATGGACAAGGAGATTTTGTTCTACGCAGAAGATCACAACGACGATTAATATCGACCATGCCGTTTTGGTATCCAATATCAAAGGAGGACAAGAGAAGAAACCCCTTATGGAGGTTAGCGAGACTTCAGCATCAAAATGGACCTCCAAGAATTTGAAGGAGGTATGGAATTTGATGAGTTTATCGACTAGCTATAATCACTTGAACGAATTTTCAAATATAAAGATGTACCAGAGGACAAATGAGTCAAGTTAGTTGCCCTTAAACTAAAAAAATTGCCTCCTTATGGTGGTAAAATATACAAAGGAAAAAGAGAAGAGAAAGCAATGAGAAAATAACAAAGTGAGAGAAGATAAATAAGGTAAATAAAAAAAAGTACATCCCACTCCACTATCGTCAGGATATGTTTCTGAAACTCCACAACACGCAGAAGAGGGATCTTTCAGTGGAGGAATTCACAGCCCAATTCAATCACCTACAGCTGAAATGTGAGCTAATGGAGCTAGAGGAGCATATGATAGTCAGGTACCTCAGCAGTCTGAAACCCACCATCAGCAATGTGGTACAATTGCAGTCATATTGGATGCTAGGGGGCGTCCAAACATTAGCCTTGAAATGGAGAGACAGGAGAAACAGAGCAAGCAATAACAATCTTTCAGGCAATAACCTTCGAGCAGGCAATCACCTACAGTTACCACGACAGACAATGGTAACCAAAGAAAAAATAACAAACCCGAACAAGAATGATACTCCAAATTACAACAAAAAGAAATAGAAGAAAGGTAGGTCCTCCAACATTATACCAGCAAAGAAATTTTTCAAATGTCACAGTTATAGTTACATAACTTTCAGTTGTCCCACGAGCAGTGTAGTCTCACTTACTCATCAAGGCGCTCATGGAAGAGACTAATGAGAAGAAGAGAAAACTAAGGAACGGGGTAAGGTGCATCAGCTTCCCTCAAATGAAGGAGAAGCGCTTGTAATTCAACAGATCTTGCAGATTGAAGACACGAGCGATCCACAGTGACCTCGCCACAACATATTCTATACCTATTGCACAATAAACAGAAAGGTATGCAGTCTCATCATCGACTACGGAAGCAACAACACGGTTGGTAAAGAAATTCGGACTTACGACTTAGAAGCATCCCGAGTCGTATTCACTGACGTGGCTGAAGGAAAATCGGGTCAGCATCGACCAAAGATGCTTGGTAGAATTTTTTATCGAAGGCTAGCTGTGGGACCAGGTGTGGTGTGATGTTGTCTCTATGGATAACTACCACCTTCTGTTGGAAAGAACGATACAACCCGAGGTCAAAAGATCTCTTACCAGCAGAGCAGCATTCTTTAGGACCAGATTTAGTGGCAACACAGAATGAGTGGATTGAGATATCGACTCCAAACAAGGGACAAATGCAACAGAGAAATTTCAAGTCCTCACAGTTGACAACGTATCACCGACTCCACCACTGAGCACAAGGGTTCAGGCCACTCTCACAGCACATTCGACTGAACCGGAAGATAAGATTGGCGTGGATGTTCGCTCATGAATGGGAGAAAACCCTCAGATTCTTCGGGAGACAGTGCAGTCATCAGTGGGATCCAAGGATGGCTGACGACGAAACGAAAGCTTCAAACTATGACGTGGAAGCACCCCCAACCTCGAGAGACTGATGATGGGCGTTAAAAGGCGCCCCTAAAGCGGGGCGCTAACCGCGCCCCTGTAGTTGGGCGCTAATCGTGTGGGACGGAAAACCTATGATCCATAGCGAAGGCAGGAGACAGGATCAGGAAATTTCGCAATCCATGGAGATGCATCGCAATTTAGGGAAGCTTCACGAGTTGTTGCTATGTCTTATGTATTCTTCTAACTTTTCCCCTTTTTCTTTTGTGTAGAAGTTTCCTAGGAGTATATAAATTGATGTCTTTTGTACGTGGGAGTCGGTTCTAGTTGTGTTGGCTTCAGATCTCTAGTGTGGAATCCTCTTCCACTTTGTAGATTGTATCTGAGAAGGTGATGGAACTCTGGTTGTATCCTCTCCAAGGTAATGAGTGTATCCTTCCCCTACCTTCCCCAAAACCTACTCCCAATTTTTCAGCCTCTCAACTCTTTCCATGTCACCCCAACACCCCACCGACCAACTGCAACCCTACCTACTTGCTGCCTTTGCAGTTCTGCACCTTTCCCTCGCCGCCGCCCGCATCCCATGGCTACCATCATACCTCCAATTGTTTTTATGCCTCTAGCCGACCTTCACCACCAACTGAAATATACTTAGAGAGTTTGCTTGTGTCATGTATGTCGATGTTGTAATTTTCAGTTTCTGTCAGGTTGTAACCCTAATTTTCTATTAATGAAAGTATGTTTTTGTGTTTCCACTATTTTTCCTACTAGTTACGTTATCATCTAGTCTCCTGAAAATATGAATATAACGATAAATCTCACTTCCCCAAGACTATAAATTCTCTTAAAATCAGCCATAAAAAAAGTTAAATATTGAGCACAAACCCAGCCCAAATGGAAAAAAAATCCAAACAAAGGATTGGAAGTAACAAAAATAAAATAAAACAATACAAGCAAAAATTAACTAAATAATCTGCCTATAATACTATATCCTGCTGTGAATCTTATTTCAAATTAAAAAAAAAAATGTTAGAGTCTAAAAGCAAAAGAAAATAGTGTCAGATCAGAATCCTTCGATCAGCAAAACAAATGGCTTTATATATATCTAAAAACAAACAAAAAATTCCATAGAAGGCATTGCAAACACAAACTCAAATTACAGGCTTTTCCCTGAGCATGGTCAGCGGAACAAAATCAGTTAACATTATTCTGAATCTGAACAATTAACTCTATTCTCTATTTGAAAAAAAAGGTATATGACAAGATAATATGGCATTATAACTGTTAAATTATAATTAAAAAAACGATAAGAACTTGCAACAAGATAAATTCTACCTTATCAAAGGAACCATTATACATTAAAGCAAAAGGGGGGCGGTATAGAGAAGCAAGATTATCACGCGGCCCATTCGCTGTTGATGCAGCACTCTGTTCCGACTCCCAAACTACAGGCCTTCTTGACTCCTCTTCGAAGTTTCGGAAAGCAACCACAGAGCTAGGTTGTAGTCTGCAATGCAAAATAAAGAGATTTGAGCAGCGTCCCAAATAATTTCTAGACAAGACGTTGAAAAGAGAAACATGAATAAGTTATAAAATTAAGTTATAGCAAATGAAAAAATCAACTGAAGGGCGCAACAAAAATTTGAAAAACTAAGATGAACAATCTTTCTCACTAAAATTGCCACTAAAAAAAACCGAATACAAACAAGTTTTATGAAGAAGGTACAACAAAAATAACAACAAGCCTTTTGTCCTACTAAGTAGGATCAGCTTGTGAAACAAGTAAACTAAATTAAAAAGTTGAACAAAAAAATAATTACATCGTATGATCAAAAACTCAACTTCAGTACTGAAAGCAAATGGAAACATTATTTGTCTAACAAAATTGTGTAAAGGCAAATTTTTGTTATGAATCTTATACTTCAAATTTAATGTGTCAAGTCAAGCTGCAGTGCGGATCAAAATCTAATAGCCCAAAAAAGGCAAACCCAACATACCAACTTACTCCCAAAACAACAATGACTCGAGGATTGATTTATTTTACTTTCGTCAATAAGGTTGCTTACGTTATTTGAGGTCAAAACTTCGGTATTGCAATGAGAGGCAGTGCAACTAAGGACTCCACTCAAAATTAGTGCATGCATCCCCTTCTCCCCATAGCATGTCTTGCATTCCCAAAAACACATTAATAATGATTTTGCATCACAACACTGATTAAGTAAAAAAAAAAACTAATAAAATAATAAATAAAATCAGTAAATTATCACACACAAAGAAACTCAAATGCAAATTTTGCAGGCATCTGTGCACAGAACTATTTCGTTGTTTAGAAGGATAGAATATTCAGGTCATGTCATGGCTATCGATACATACAAGGCTCATATGTTAAAAAATAGGCAAAACTTCATGAGGTATAATGGAGTCAGATGAATGAACATGGCCAAGCTTGGGAGAACTTTATTACTGTTTTGCTATTTAAAAGGCTATTATACCACAATTATGGCCTACTTGAATAACTACTTTGCTTTAGAATTTTTATCCAAATTGCATCACCATGCTGCTTTTGCCAAGCATACTCGTCCATCAGCTTTCAAATCTCAGAAGAATGTTCTGCAATTTGAGAAAAGAGTTAAAAAGCCCTTAGCTTTCACTCAAAATTACAAAAGTTGTTGAAGTCATTTTATCTCAACCCAAACTCCTCCTTCCCAATAAAATCACAAAAAAGAAAAGAGTGCCTTGGGCTTGGAGATGAGAACATCAAAACGACAAGTATTTTGCTTGCAAGTAAATGATCTTCCAACCTATTATTTCCAAAAGTTTTCTCTTCCTATAAATTCTTTCCCCCCAAAAAACTTTATTTTTACTGTACAGAAGTATAAAGACGATAAGCAGGTTTTTTTATAGTGTTATGCTTCTTGCTAATTTTGGAAAGAAAACTACAAAAAAGAAATTGTGAAACATTATTTTAAACATCTTTATCATTTTTAGAAGATCGGATTATACAAATTAATCAACCTTTGTATTTGATTGTCCATTAAATCCTAAATAATTTTTTTTATAACACCCAATTTGCAAATGTAGCTAATGATTTATATGCATGTATAGAAAGATTGGCCTAGAATATTGATGAAGAATATAAAATCAACAATAAGTTTAAAGTGTACATTAGTAATAAAGTATTTTCTAGGATTCCTCCAACTGTGATATGAAGAATTATATGGAAACCAAATAATATGGTTTTTAAATATAAATTATAATTACGACATAATCATATTTTGATATTTAAATAATAGTAAAAGTTGGAGGATTTACATACATAGCACACAAAACATAAAAATTGACCTATTCCACGCCGACACTTCATTATTTACGCATTTAGAACTTTGTTAGCTCTCTTAACGGCAACGAGAACAGTTGTATTGTCAGAGTGGATGGGTTGGCGATCTCAGAGGCAACGAAGCATTTACTTGCAGAATATTCAGGCAAATTTTCTATCATTTCATCCAAGCTTTTTTTCTGGTGCATTTTCTCCCATTTCATTCAAGCTTCATCCGCTTTTGCTTCAGGAGCCGGTGAAACATTGTGCCGCAAATGCGGGAAAGTATAAACAAATCTCCATGAACAAACAAAGTCCGAGGATGCTCCAACATCTAGCTAAGAATCGTCGTCAGACAATTTGATGCACGATTTAGAGTCTACAAGTTGCAATGAAAGCTAAAACCTGACTGAAATTGATACCGCAATAAACATTATTCCCACACTTGAGAGGTCAGTGTCGACATAGGCAGCTAGGTCGAACTTCGAGAGCTCAGAGAAGACGAAGGGGAGTTCAAACTTTGTGAAATGACAGTAAGGCCGGCTGCAGGGTGAGATCGACATTTGGATTTTGCGAAGGAATCTGCCTGCTACGGCGGAGGATTATTATACATGTTAGTTTTGATTAAATTTTGATATTTTGAGAGCAACATGTAAACCAATGTTTTGTGTGCAAGGTATGTAAATCCCCCTAAAAGTTATTATAACTCCAATTGATTGTTGGCCAACATATAATTAAGGAGTTCCACGTTTGTGATATTTTACAATCAAAGCACTTAGCCTTACATGTTTGTTCAATAGGGTGTGGTGTATTTGAACATACAAGTACAAATATAAAACTATATATCAATTATTAGCATGAAACTTTATAATTTGGTAATCTTTATTTTTTTTTTTTTCACAACTTCATAGCAAAAGAAGAAACAAGATAGATCATGGCATCATGCTCTTCTAAAATATTAGGTTTATGTCAAATATGATAAGGCCTTGATTCAAAAATACAACATCACATTATTGACACAATAACTTTTAAAATGATGCATATTCTATTAATATATGATTAATAGAAAAACAAAAGGGTCAAATGATTATGATGAATTAATTATTTGTGAGAAAGAAATGATATGAAGCACGACTACAAAAAGCTAATGGTGTTTATGAAAGAAACTACGAACAAAATAAAAGAAGAAGAAATCATCAACTAGGTTTATCAATCTTGCAACGGTACATGAAAGTAATGAAGGTGATGCAAAAGATTTTGATTTAGAGTATGATGATGATGTTCATGAAGAAAAGATAAGCCATATTGGCTTATAATGATGATAATAACTCTCAAGAGATTTTTTTTTTAATGAAACTTGAAAAAAAATTGTAATGTTTGATTTGAATGGCTAAACACTTGAGCCTAAGTATCACTGTTCATAAATTTAGTAGTTATCATCGTCATGATAAATTATTTTCAAATTTAACTATCTTTCATAAATGTTAATGTATACTAGAGCATGTTAATATTATATTTATCTAACATTAAGAGAATTTTTTGCATTAAGATACACTTTTCTATTGTTGAATAAATAATAAACTAAATAATATTAATAATATTTTATAAGATTGTTGCTCTATAGCACAAAATATTGATCTTTAAAAGAGAAGCATAAAACAAAGTTAAGTGTTGCCAAGATGAGGATGTTTGGGTGGAAGAGTGGCTTGACACTTAAGAGACAAAATGTGAAATGAATATATCCGTGATAGGTGTAGCTCCAGTGGCGAATAATACTAGAAAGAGTCGTTTTAGATGGTTTGGTCACATTAAAAGTCGACCATCTAATGATTCAGTTAGGAGAGAAGATGTTTTAGATTCGACTTATATTAAGAAAGATAGAGTTAGGCCTAAAAAAACTATTAGAATTAAATAAAAATATGACACTTAATAAGATGCGATGGAAAAAAGGATTCATGTAGCGCACACAACATCATGTATCATGGCTCCAAGAGAATTTTACGTTGTGGTATGTTGTTCATCATTAATAATTAAGATCATGTCTTTCAAATTAATGTCATAGAAGTAATTGATGATCCCTTGCTACATTACACTAGAAATGCTCTAGCTTCCAAATTGCCACAATAAATAAATGAAACCTATGGAAAAATTGTGGCAATTCAAAAGTTGATGGGTAAAATCATAACTCAAAGAATCTTCAACTTCTGCAACCTAGATAAAAATAATCAAAACATAAAGACTACAATAATGAAATAATTGGAGTGCTCTAGCTTCCAAATTGCCACAATAAATAAATGAAACCTATGGAAAAATTGTGGCCATTTACAATTCAAAAGTTGATGGGTAAAATCATAACTCAAAGAATCTTCAACTTCTGCTATCTAGATAAAAATAATCAAAAACATAAAGACTACAATAATGAAATAATTGGAGTCGGCCCGAGGTGGGGGATTCGGGAGGGGGTGTTTATAAGTTTCCTAATGCAAATTTAGGATGACAACATAAAATCACACAATAATTTAAAGTTCTTAGGTCATAGACCATCAATCAAAATAAAAAATTCCCCTCTTTAATAACAATAAAAAAACCAAAAAATTTTTAGACAGATAGTAAGTTCATAACCACCCAACAAAAGTCTGCACAAAAAATTAGGACCAATGAGAAGCACACGCTAACAAAAAAACACACATAATCAGAGAGGGTCAAATCGTACATACTTTAACCAAATTTCAGTCACACAAAAAAATCAATTATTAAAATTGCAGATGAAAAAAAAAATTAAGGGAAAAATGCACCAATATTAAAAATTTAGGCATCATTGAAGAAAAGAAAATAACTTCCCTTGAAATTTAATCGTCAAGACATGTACTGCGCTAAAATAATTAACATCGAACCAAACAATGACTCCAAAGATTACGATATTCTTATTTAAAAATAATCCCGAGTTCACATGCCTCAAATATCTACCCCCACATATAATCTTGATCGAGTTCAAGGTCCAACAGATAACTTCCTAGCCGTGACTTGATTCTTATGCAAAATAGATTGGTTCATTATTCATGTGCATTCAAGGAAATATCTTAATAACCATATAATTGACATAGATCATGGAAGTATAAAAAATAAGTCATCAAACAATGATTATGCACCTCACGTCACACCCCAAAGATCCACAGAAACTATACTAACAACAAATTGGCCTACTAAAACTAACAATATAATTGTACCAAGCAATCTTAAGGAACAAAAACTAATCAAACCAACATAAGTAGCAACTGCTATAGAGAAACATCAATCGATCCAATTGAATGTAAAATAACCAAAAGAAGGTATGAATGAAGAACATTAGGCCAAACTGAACTAGAAAAGAGGAAGGTCATAACATTAGAGTGCACGACTTATTGCCTTAGGAGTCATCATAAGCATGATTAAAATGACTAAAATTATAACTAAAATTTCTAAAAACCAGAAGAGAATAAAAACATCATCAACAAAAGTAAAATCAAAGCTTAGATTACTAATTTGCATCTAGTTAATAGTCCAGATGAAACAGTAAAATGAACAATTAACAAATTTAAAATTGATATTCTAATTTGCAAAGAAACTTTGCAGCTCATGGAAAATATATTATGTAATGCATACAAGCCCATAATGGGATGGATAAACAGGGAACGATAGCAGTTTTAAAGGTAATTTAAACCACAACAGATGCCTTCAATAACAAAACTTGTGACTTACTTAACATAAGCAAATACAACCGCTATGCTCAATGGAGCTTGAGGGATAAGTATTCCAAACCTATCAAAGTCACCAGACCTACTAAATGAAACTCAAAGAAAATATCTGTGAATAACATCGATTCCTACACATGGTAGAATGTTCATTTGATTTTCACAATTCTCCTAACTCCTGCCTCATGCCCAAAACTCTAAGTGCCTATTAGGGTTGTAATTGAGTCGAGTAGAGCCGAGTATATCAAATTTTAGGTTTGGCTTGCTACAATTATAAGTTGTTTATGTTCAGTTTGAACTTGTGTCGAGCTTTCGTAAAATGTTCAAGCTCGACTTGTTTAAAATTTTCAGTGTTTGAACTTGATTTGTTTATGGAAGTGAACGAATATCTAAACGAACCTAAAATTTATATGAGTATCTAGATTTTCATACCAAAAAAATCAATAAATAGTTTATAAATTTAATCGCAACTATTAATTTATTGATTAAAAACTCTAAATCCTGCAACATCTTAAATCTCATTTCTCCTTTATTTTGCCATAAATATCTTAATTATGAGTTGTTTAGTAGAATGATTTGTGTAACATTTAAGCATGATTTAACCTAAATCCTACAAAACAACTAAAAATGACAACTTTAAAATCACATAAACTTGAGGTGTTTAGTAGAATGATTTGTGTAGCATTTAAGCATGATTTAACCTAAATCCTACAAAACAACTAAAAATGGCAACATTAAAATCACATAAACTTAATATTTGAATATTTATATATCATATATGATACAAGTTATCAACAAACCAGTTAATACTCTAGTAAATTAAATTTTATTTAAATAATATATCATATACATATGAGCTATCATGGAGCTTAATGTCGAGTACTTAACAAGTTAATTGTTGAACAACAAACGAATTTGCTCATGAACATAAATGAATAATTTGTTTATGTTCATGTTTAGTTCATTTAAACTTCAAGTTTTTCAAAAATTGTTCAAGCTTGCTTATTTACTAATTTGAATGAACATGATCGAGTCTTAATTGAGCCGAGTTCGAGTTGTTCATCGAGTGCATTGGTTCATTTCCAACTATGTCTCACCTAAGTGATAGAAGTCGGTTTTAAATTAATCGGGGAAGAATTATCATTACATGCAAAAACTTCCAAATGAAATATAAGTGGCAAGCTTTGAATTTTTTATATTTTTGGCAATGCACAAATATAACCACAAAACAAGTCCCTTATAGGAGTCATGTGTAATAGTGTAAGAATTGCTTCCCAATACATGAAGATAATAGACATGATCATTTGAATTCCACACAACTGTAGCCAATAAACAAAAACAAGAACCTGAATGTTTATTTTAGTAAACATTTTTTTTCCATGCTAACAGTAAAGCATCTAAAGTTCATGTCTGTAAGAAAGAGGAACATCCTTATGAGTATGTATCTTCAAAATTTAAAAAGAAAAAAAGGCTGCGCGAGAATCAATATGGTAATACTGAGTTGCAAGCAGTACTGTTGAATCCAGCAGCTGTGTAAAAAAAAAAAGAGAGAGATGCACAATTTCACTTGGTCAAAAACCCTTTTGTGCGCAATGTTTTTGCTGTAAACCATGCAAGTATTGTTGGGTTAGGAACTTTCTAATGGTCCTAACTGCAAATTTTCCATTCTCCATGAAGCCCTTTATTGCGATATGGGATCCATAATATGACAAAAACCTGCACTAACATCTATTGATGGTCTGAAAGACTGCCCATTCACTTGAATTTTATTTTATTTATGTTCAACGAGAATTATGTCAACAGCATAGAACAGTCTTTCAAAAATTACAAAGGTTCAGCAAAGAATATCTAATAAGTAGAAAATTTGATTCATATGAGAAAAAATAATAGGAATAAGCAAATAGAAATTAAAAATTAAAAGAACATTCTTGGAAAGAATGAGGGTTAATTGGTAAAAAAAAAGACTAGCTCCACAGCTTTTCATGTTCATAAAGGATAAACTAATTCATAAGGTTAACCAAACAACTATATAAAAAGCCTACATAAGGTTAACCAAACAACTATATAAANAGGAACTTGTTGATATGCCTACCATAAGGGGTTGTCAGGTAATAGCTGCAAATCAGGATTACTAAATCCTGCAACACCAAGATATAGTAAATCCGGGATTTAAGACAAAACTGAGAGGAATTGAGAAGAAACTGAATTTACTAAATCCGGGCTTTAAAACTGCTCTTAATTTTGTCAAGCATATTTAAGTTAATCCCAATTTAATTAGTTGCCAGACAACCTCTAAATCTGAAAATGCTAAGTCGCGGATTTTTACTTCCTGAGGCTTGATTGGTAACACTATTCCTAAAACTTTAAATTAGCTTTGAAACAAGGGCAGTGTGACTCGGAAGAAGAGATCTATAGAATCAATTATTGAAGAATAAAATAAAATAGTGAGCCCTGTGAAAATGGACAAAGGCAACCCCAAGATATCCAATCATTTGCATATAAGGTTCAGAAGAAAGGTCAGAAGTAAATATCTTTCATATATAACACCTGTGATCGCATTATAACAAAGCCTGCAAATTGTAGCAACCTAAAGGGAAAGCGCCCTTTTTAATACCAAACTGCGCCACAATAAATTTGAAATAAATGCATCCAAAAAACATTCAAAAGCTTCTTCCAGTAACTACCTATTCACCATAAACACGTTACTCAGAAAATTAATAACATAATATATAATATACCTCATAAAAGAAGCATCACCATACAAAGTGTCTCTCTTAACAGGCAACGGAGCTCGCACTCCATCAGGATCAGCGTCCTTCCCATCACCGCTGAAGGCAGCAACACTCTCTACTCCGCTGCAGCAACAAAAGAAATGCAATCCATCAACCAATGATTCACAAAAAGTACGCACCGTGAAAATCGAGCCAATAAACCACCTAGAATTTAGATCAACTGGAGGCAACTCATAAGAAGAAGCAATTCCGCCGCCGCCACCATCGTTCCCGATATAGAAAAGCTGAATAGCTTCATCAAGTTTCCAACTCGTAGCCTGCCGAACCACCAGAGCAAACTTGTTAAGAAAATCAGCCTCACATTACATCCATCCATATCGTAATTGATCAACAAAAACAGAATTTCCGATCGATCAGAAAGTAAGAAAGCGCAAATAATAAATAATCCGAGAAATCAGCCGTGCGCGAGCGAACCTGCAGGAACTGGATAGCAGTCTCCGCGGTCTGGCCTACGGCGATTTCTAAGAAAGAGGAGACTAGCAACTGCTTCTCCGTCGCCATCGGAAGGCTCTCCGTCTCAGGATCCAAGAGATTCCAATCCGATATAATGAACCCTAGAGCTTCAAGGAGAAGAGGACATTTTAGGAAGAAATCGACGGGGGAAGGTCAGTTTCTACGAAAGACGGGTGAATTGGGATGAGAAGCGGAAGTTCAGAGGTGAGATATAGGGGAAGTTGATCCGGCGACAAGCCTCCGGAGACGTGGAGATGTCCTATATGAACTCCGGTCTTTCCGTAGGCTCCAAGTTCATTATCGGCGAAAAAAGCTCTCTGGTTTGCCCTTTTATCGGAAGGACTATTATTCGGTCAGGCGGCATCTTGTCCGTCCGTTTTTTATAGTATTCGCGCGATGCTCCACGTGGCGTCCTATGCAGTGTTAAGATTAAATTTATCTTATATTTTCTAAATAAAGGATTATAAAGAAAACTATCTTTTGTAATTTAAAATTTTGTTAATAAAATATAATAAATTTGACCATAAAAGTCATCTTATGGGATTATAATATGAGTTGTCTTGAGAGTATAAGCTCAAAGTCATCAAAAGTTGAGTATTAGCCGATTATTTAATGATGAGCATCTCATAATAAGTTAGACAATAAAAAAGATTAATTTGTCATTCTATTAATAGGTGAGGTAATTAGATGATGTAGATGATGATCGTCAAAATTTAGGATTTGGTAGATATCGAACTTCAATTATTGAGAAGTGTTAAATTGCAATTGATGAAGAATATCAAACGTCAGGCAATAGTAAATGATCAAATTTTTATCTTTTTCTTAATTAAAAACCAAGCAATTAGAAAGTCAGTTTTATCTCTCAATGGCTAGCAAATATTAATCGCTTGCAATCATTACATGACTCCCAACATGGAAAATGTGAAGTTAAGCATGCATTGATATTGGTTGATTGGAAAGATGAATGTCAAGCATTGTTAGAAAGATACGTATCAAATATTGATAGTTGTCAAACACTAGATAAACATCAATCATTAATAAGCATCGGGTAATAGTGAGGAATATAAAAAAAAATCAATTAACATAAAGTGAATATCTTGATCACTCCTCTAGTTGGAGAGGAGTTCATAAAATCATCATTCATTAATCATTGGCAAGTGTTGAGTGATGATTAAGAAAAGATAATAGAACTTGATTTATGATGGGTAGTCATTTTAGTAACTATCTAAATTGAATGAAAGAGTAGGAGAATAGGAAGATCGACGTAAAATATTGTTAATTAGAGAAAAGTTAGATGTCAGTTGTCGGAAGGTGTTAAGTGATGATCAATGATAACACCATAGATTGGAATAGTGTGTGGTTAACTAAATTATTCTTCAAACAACTGAATAGATTAGATAACCTAGAAATTATTAATCTAATATGATATAATATAAAATTTGAACACAAAAGCCATTGTGTGTGACTATACCATGAGAAGTGACTCGTTGAACGACGAATATCTGATGATCATTTGATGATGGGCATCTCAGAAGCCAGACAATGAAGAATGATTAGTTTTGTCATTCTTACGTTAACTATGCCAATTAGATAATCAGGATGATCAGCACCATGAATTAATATTTGGAGAACATCAGAATTCAATCATTTAGAATTTTTAAATGGCAATCAATAAAGAACATTAAAAGGCAAGTAATGGTAAGTAATTAGCTTTGTCATTCTCTTAATAAAAACCAAGCAACTTGGAAGCATGCTTCAGACATAAGTGACAAATAAATATTTATTACTTGCAAACATTAGGTAATTACCAACATGAAAAATCAGAAGTTAAATATGTAAAGATATTGGTTGATCAAAAAGATGATGGTCAAAATGTTGGTAGTTGCAAACACTTAAATATCAATCATTAATAAGCATCAAGTGATAGCGGGGAATATAAGAAAAAAATTGTTGACATATAGTGGATATATTGAACATTCTTATTATGGGAGAGGAGGTCACATAATTTGAAAGATGAATGTCAAGCATTAACAACACACATACGTCGGTGTTGTTCATTAGTCATTAACAAATGTTGAGTGATGATTAATACAACAAATATAAGGTTGTTAATAGTGGGCAATCATCTGGATTATTATCTAAATTGAATGAGAGAATATGTGATTGGGTTGATCAAATTGAAATGTTGTTAAATAGATGAAATTAATTATTAGTTGTTGAAAGGTGTTGAGTGATGGTCAATGAGAATGTCATAAGTTGGAATAAGGTGTGTGGTCAACTTAATTGTTCTTTCAATATTAAAAGAGATTGTGCTTGACAATAAACATTACAAGATGGTGGATGTTGGACATTAAACATTAATTTTTATTGGGTGTCATTCATCATGATTTCTCATTTTTTTGCACTAAATCAACGTTGTTCAATTGACACACTTTAACACATAAAATCAAATTGATGTCCTTTGAAATTTAAGAAATCCTACACAAATGTTTCTTTTTGGACTTATGCTAAGGTAAAATTCATCTATTCAGTGCCCATCCACAAATCTCATCAAATCAATATGATATAATTGGAAGCTTGATTCATTCATAATATCTACATAGACTTATTGGCATGAGTGTAGGTTTCCTTCACTACGGAGAGAGAAAGCTGGCTATGGGTCGTTTCGACTCAGAACTCCTGAGAGCTGGAAGAAGCTTTTTTCCTTAGTTTTGCCACCTAATTGAAGTGAGTTCTGCTCCTAGTTATTTTATGTCTATTTATTTATTTTTGGTAAGTGTCTAGAGTTAATTTTTTTTCTTAATGCTAAGACAGTTGCCATCATCCAGGTTTTCTCATTCTAGAATTGTATCCAAAGGTAATAAGGTGTTTTGGATGTAACTCGTCTAAGGTGATGACATTCTCCAAATTTTTTAGCGGTGTTCCAGCTATAGGTCACTCACACAAAGATTTTTATCCTCGATTCCTTCTCCTTCGCGACTTCACTCATCCTTTGTAGCCCTCCTCTCACAAGGGCAATCCTCCTGCCTCGATGTAGTCCCACAAACAGTAGTTTGTGTTCTCTGCAGACACCCCTGACCTTCTAATCCTCCTCACAATCCTTCCCCCTACCTTGATGCACTCCTCCTTGACAACAACCTTCTCAAGGCATTGTGTCCCACCTTGTTGTCCCAGTCTAAATCACTTCTCCTTTCCATTAGCCTTTTATTTTTCCTTGTCATAACCTACATTCAACCATTCACTGAATTCCAACCTCTCCTCCTTCACCACATGTGAGTGCTCACTCATAGCTAGCCTTCCTTGAACCAATAATTTCCCTTCCTTCCTACAACTATCACAAAATCTTCCACCAACTCATCCATCAAACCTCTTAGCTATCCCATCAACAGTCAAACCTTCTTCTGCTGCACCAATTGCACCCATCCCTTCCTTTCTGCTACCCAACCACCATTACTCTATCCCTAGTTTGGGTTTATATATTGTGACATTTGTTTATATTTCCTATTGTCATATATGTTTATTATAACCCTATTTAGTTTCAGTAATAAAATTTACAATTTCATTGTTGTTTAGGTTAACTTCAGTTTCATTTCGTATCAAAGTTAGCCCAATCCTAGTCATGTCATAGGGTTTCTAGCATCCCTAATATATCTCCACTCAAATTGATGTCCTACCACCTTACTCTAGCATCCCTAATATATCTCCACTCAAATTGATGTCCTACCACCTTACTCTAGCATCTACCATGGATGACATACAACAATTACGCAACCTAGTACTACATCAACTCCCTATCATTGAGGAAAGAACTCAGGATAGGATCATCATCATCCAAGATAGTGGAATCCTTAAAGGAGAGCAAGAAGAAAAATTAAATGACTTCCTTAGGGTTGATTACAATGAAGAAGAAGATAAGTAATAATGCTTTGAGGCATAGTAATCTTAGAGTTGCAATGCCTATTGTAAGATACAGAGATGAGGTGTACGTCGGAGGATACATAGAAGGGATGCCTTTTGAAGGATGCAAAGATGATATAATATACATAGATGACATGCTTATTGAAGGATACAGAGATTTCAGAATGAATTTGGACCTATTAGAATTTGAGGAGAAAAAAATCAAGATGACCTCCTTGAGTAGATGCAGATTATTAACCAGATATTTAAATACACAGAGGTGCTCAATGATAGAAGAGTGAAGCTTGGTGTCTTTAAGTTGCAGAAGAAGGCTTCTTATGGTGGGAGAATCAGAAGAGATAGAGAGAGAAAGGGACATGGCAGTTTCACTTCTTCTAAGAAAATGAAATGGGAGATGCAACGACAATGCCTACCCCTAAACTACTGACAGATTAAATTTTTGAAGCTCCACTACATGCAAACGAATGAGCAATTAATGGAGGAGTGCATAACAAAATTGAAGCAACTCAAGTTAAAAGGGTGAGCATGGGGGACAAAGGAGCTGACCATAACCAGGTACTTGGGAGGCATTAAGTTTGTCATCAATAATGTGGTCCAACTGCAACCCTATTGGACACTGAGGGATGTGCGGAAATTAGCACTGAAAGTAGAGAGATAGTAGAAATAATGTAAACAATCACAATCAGCCAAATAACCACTCACATTTAGAGACCTTAAGAGGAGCACACCTCAGTAAGTGGAACAGTTTAATCAGGAGCAGTACAGAGCCACTACGAATAAGAAAAAAGATTGAAAAGAGTAGCACACCCACTATAATACTTGCCAAAAAATTATTTAGACGTCATGGTTTTAGACACATTGCTTTCACTTACTCGAAGAGTCGAGTTGCGTCCTTCACCAAGCAAGGAGTAGTTAAGGAAGTTAGTGATGAAGAAGCATATAAGTACCATCTTGCATTAGATGGTACTTGCTGCTTGTGGTTCAGTGAGTCCTATAGATTAAGGCCATGAGGGAATAACAATGACTTCATCATAGCATATTTTACACCCATTACACTATGAAAAAGAAGATATGCAATATTATCATCAACAAGAGAGCAACAAGAATATAATGTCTATACTGATGGTGGACAAATCAAGCCTCATGATTCAGAGGCATTCTAAGTTGCATTCCTTGATGTTATTGAAGAAGGAGAACAAGGTCATCATTAATTAGAGGTGTCTAATGAAAATTTTAATTTTAAACCATTTGCAAAATTAGGTGTGGTGTGGTGTGGTGTGGTGTGGTGTGGTGCCCATAGATGCATGCCCTCTTTTATTATGGAGATCGTGGAAGTTGACCGTAGGACTCGGCATGATTGGTTCAAAAACACATACTTGTACTCTACTCATTTGCCAAATATGGCATGCACATAGTCCTTCTATCATTTATGGAGTCCAAGGTTACAAGTGCTCTTGTCAGTTGAGACACACTTGAATGATCAATTTTTGTAATGGTAGAGTAGAGAGGGACATGAGAGTTAGTTTTAGCCCCATACCAACTAATACAAAGAATTTTAGGACATTTTGGTCGATAGATTACTACCATGGTTGCTCCCCATCACAGAGATACAAACAATCCTCACCTCAGATCGGGTTGAACCAACATTGGGTTGATTTTGAACAATTCAACATAATCTAGCTGACACATAAACCATGTTCATCTCAACGGTGTACCCCCAGATAGTTGGATCGATATAGATGTTTTCTCTAAAGTGGGAAAAACTCCTCAGGTTATTTAAAAAATAGTGGCATTACTAATAGGATCCATGCGCTTCTTAAACCACAATCAGCGGCCTTTCAATCCTGGAAGGACGCAATAGCCCAGTTACCTTCAACATGTAGACAAAAACTTTAATGAATGAGGGCAAACTTATTCCAATCCAAAGAGACATGCAAGTATATGTCTCATTCACTACAATGGAAGGGATTCAGTTCGTCTTTGAACTCATGAGAGTTGGAATTCTCTTTTTTCCTCGAATTTGTTGCTCAATTGGAGTGGGGCCCACTCTTACTAATTCTAGATCAATTTATTTATTTTCATAGGTGTTTAGTGTTAGTTTTTTCTTGATATTTTTATTAGGGCAACCTTCGAGGTCCATGTTTCCGAATTTAGTGTTATATTCAAAGACGAGAAGGTGCTCCAATTGTAACTCGTCCAAGGAGGTGATATTCTTTAAAGGTTCAAGTGATTCTCTAATTGTAGCTCGCTCTCACGAGAATATTTATTGTTGATTCTTTCTTCTTTGCTACCTCCCCCATCCTTCATAAACCTCCTCGCAGCAGTAGTCCCCTGCATCATTGAGATCCCGCAAAGCAGTAGTTTGATGTTCTTTGCGACAATCTCTTCCCTTAGCTCTATCGTACTCCTCTCTATCAACAATCTTCTTAAAACATCCTATCACACCTTGCCGCCCCACTCCAGATCACTCATCTTTGTCTCCATGTCGTGATCTACAACCATTCCTTCCCTAAATTCTAGTCGCCTCTTCATTGTGTGTCGCAATTCACTCACAACCACCCTCCATCCAATCCTTCCCCTTTCTTCTTGTAAGTGCCACCAATCCTTCCACAAAATCATTCATCAAACCTCTTAGTCGCCCTACCTGACCACCAAATTATCTTTTGATGCTCTAATTGCACCCATCCCTTCCTTACGACTAGCCAACCACCTCCTTCAACCTAAACCTTTATTTGGGTCTAAGGGTCCATTTTGGGCAACTTATTTGGTGTGGTGGCATTTTAAAAACGCACCTGACATATTTGGGTAAACCGCGTTTTGGTAGCTTATGAGCTTTCAAAATGCTAAAAACAACATTTCACATCGCACCACTCTAAGTGCGGTGATAGTTTTCTAACAGCGGTCATGCTTCTTAAAAAAAAAATTGTAATAGCCACCGCACCTAGCTTATCAACATATTATTTTTAATCAGCTTATCAGCAGATTATTCAATAAATTGCAGCTACCCCAAACATACCCTAAGTCTTGGTCCTTTATTGTTATTTCCTATTGTCACATATGTTCGTTGGAACCTTTTAATTTTAGTAATAAAATTTGTGTTTTGTTGTTATTTTGTTTAACTTTGGTATCACTTATGTCAAGGAAGAACAATCTAAACTAAATTTATATGCTCGTATTAACTCCCTTTGAGTAGATGATTCTAGGAAATCACAAAAATTTGAAACATGATGTGGCCTGACCTATTTGGGTAAACTGCGTTTTGGTAGCTTATGAGTTTTCAAAATGCTAAAAATAGTGTTTTCACACCGCACCTATCTAGGTACGGTGACAACTTTTTGGAAGCGATCTAACTTTTTTTAAAAAAAATACAATGGTCACCACGCCTAGCTTATCAGTAAATTATTTTTAATTAGCTTATCAGCAGATTATTCAATAAGTTGTGGCTGTCTCAAACAGACCCTAAGTCTTGTGTCATTTATTGTTATTTCCTATTGTCATATATGCTCGTTGGAACCTTAATTAATTTTAGTGATAAAATTTGTAATTTTTTTTGTTATTTGGTTTGACTTTATTATCACTTATGTCAAGGAATAATAATCTAAACTAAATTTATATGCCCGTATTGACTCCCTTTGAGCAAAGATTCTAGAAAATCACAAAAAACTGAAACATGATGCGGCCTGACCTGTTTGGGTAAACTGCGTTTTGGTAGCTTATTAGATTTCAAAATGCTAAAAACTACATTTTCACACGACACCTCACGACACCTATCTAGGTGCGGTGACAGCTTTCTGGCAACTGTCTGACTTTTCAAAAAAAAATTGTAATAGCCACCGCACCTAGCTTATCAGCAGATTGTTTTTAATAAGCTTATCAGCAGATTATTTAATAAGCTGCAACTACCCCAAACAGACCCTAAGTCTTGTGTTTTTTATTGTTTTTTCCTATTGTCATATTTGTTCATTGGAACCACATTTAATTTTAGTAATAAAATTTGTAATTTTTTTGTTATTTGGTTTAACTTTGGTATCACTTATGTCAAGGAAGAACAATCTAAACTAAATTTATATGTCCGTATTGACTCCGTTTGAGCAGATGATTCTAAGAAATCACAAAAATATGAAACATGTTGCGGTTATAGTAATATACCCTTTATGATATGATGGATAATTCTGATTCCTTAACCACCACTCTCTCTATGACTAATGACCTATCGCAAAAACATCAACAAGGAAACACATTTAATGAGGTGTCCTAAAAAGTCTAGAGTATGGAGACAGGTTGACTAGATTTGAGGATTCTAGTCCCTCCTTTTTCTAACTATTATTTTGTTTAAAATGCATCGCATGAGTCACACTTATTTTTTCATTTTCATCTTCTTCTTCTTCTTTTTACCTCTCTTGTTGGATGTTCTCTCCATCAACATTAGAAAAAAGACCCAATGATTCTTATTTAATCTCTTTTTCCCTCCTATATAAAATCATCCTAGCTCTAAATTAATAAATACATAATTGAATTGAATGTCTTGACAATATAAGCTCAATGACATGAAAAGTTATCCTATTTGAGCTCCAACGGGCCCAAACCAAGCATTTAAAGTATTATTAAAAATTTTATGACATTAATTTAATGATTAAATGGTCTTCAAATCTCATATACTTTAGTCAAATCGAGAATTTTGATGAGAAAATTCAATGACCCCAAAATAATTAAATTTTAAAATCATTAAAACAGACATTTTAAAAGATCAATCTACAATCAATTGAATCAATAGGAGTCATATGATGGAGTTTTTACGATTTTAGTTAAATTTACCAAAATGCTATTTAAAGAAAATAGAAATAACTGTCATTCTCTAAATAAAGGGGGGCCTATGCTTGAGTTTTAAAAGAGTTCTAAGATATGAACAACTCTAAAACATTGTTTGATGCACAACATCAACATCCCCCAATGATCACCGTCCAACCCTTACCAACCGACTATCATTTAACTATCATCATTTGACTGTCATTGTTTGATTTGTCATCACAAAAATCAAATGAACGTTGCCAACCGGAGCTAGAGCTGAACGCAATACTCAGTAATCTAGTATTTTCTTAATAAATGAAAAAGATTTGACTTTGTAATCTCAACAATTGAGCAAGGCCTCATGAATTTTTTTCATTTTTGAGTTTTTAGCATAAAAATAAACAAAATCTTAAAATAGGTATCCTTTTCTTTAGAGATAAGACACTTCGTATCTATGAAAAATAAGTTTTTATACAAGCATTGTTGCTCATTTAACAAGCAACTGAGGCATTCAGTGCAACTTGCTATTGGTGACGTGGACACTCAATCGCCCGTTGAACCGGCTGATTAATATATATATATATATATATATATATATATATATATATATATATATATATATACACATATACATATATAT
>JXCR01032571.1:10621-26811 GCA_002079205.1 Phalaenopsis hybrid cultivar | reverse complement strand
TGCATTTTGGATCGGTGTTATGCATGTAAATATAAAAGTTTAGGTGTGAGATATATAAACACATAAAAATTTTGTACTATGTATGTAAATGTCCCTTTAAAAAAAATTAAAATTTTTATTTTTTTTAAATCATTCGTGCTAATTTTGAGCCAAACATGACCTGAACCGAAAATATGAAGTCAAATCAAGTGAAACATGAACNGGCATGCCCAAAAAATATTTTCACTTTCCACGCATACAAGAGCCATGTGAGTGATACAATCATGGAGTATTTTTTTAAAAAAAAAGCCTCTTGAATGGACCTAATAATTTCCTTTTTATAAGATGAAACATTGTTGAATGATTCAAGAGATGGAGCTCATCTTGGATGACAGGCTGCAAATTTTAGTACCATTAAAAATTAATTGCAAACACAATGATTTACAAGATCAAATATGAAATGCCTCTCACTCTAGAGACTAATAAATATGTACTTACAGAAGTCCAATACAAAAAAAATATAGGGGTAACACTTTGAAGGGCAGAGCAATCACTCAAAAAATTTTAGAACAGAACTTCTATTGGCTCAGAATAAAACAAAATGCATTAAATTTTGTGAGAACATGCAATAACTTTCAGNGCTGCAAATTTTAGTACCATTAAAAATTAATTGCAAACACAATGATTTACAAGATCAAATCTGAAATGCCTCACTCTAAGAGACTAATAAATATTTACTTACAGAAGTCCAATAAAAAAAAATATAGGGGTAACACTTTGAAGAGCAGAGCAATCACTCAAAAAATTTTAGAACAGAACTCCTATTGGCTCAGAATAAAACAAAATGCATTAAATTTTGTGAGAACATGCAATAACTTTCAGCTGTACTCTAATCTTATATTCTTGTTGTCTATTAGTTATATATAAAAAAATTCATATTATAATATCTTTTTTTTTATATATATAACTAATACACAACAATAATTTATCATTTTGACAATTGATTATTCCACAAAAGTAGACAGAAGCCGAAATCCTAAAACAAAATGTAAACAAACTTGTTCTACTTATAAAGATCATTGATAATACCGCCCTATTCACCAAAAAAATATTTGTATCTTTTTGCAAAGAACTTTATATTCAATTGATTACATACCGAACAAAATTGCCCAAAAAAATTTTCCACAATTGTTTTTCCTTTTATTATTTTTTTCATAATTTAGGTGCAAAAACAGAACATTAAAATGTATGACAGCTTAAATTCTGAGCCTTTACATTAACTTTTGAAAAATTTTTTACAACGAAACTAGCAGGCACGCATACTGTATTTTCCTGCCAAAGTGAAATCATTTTTATCGATGGCCTTTGAATCAAAAGTTCATAGGAATAATAGAAACATAAGTAATGCACAACACAAATGCCTACATTGGAACAATGAGCACGAGGTCCAAGCAAAGGCCCACAACCATACAAACATACGTATAAAAAATATGCACATTAACCTCGAATTGAATTAAAGCGGAAACAGAAATTATCGCAGCTATTTCAGGTACAGTTTTTGGTCCCTGATATAGCCGATAACTTCGTCAAAAGTAAGGTACTTCACCGAAAGACCTCTTCTTATGCACTCCCTGTAGCAAAAGAGCAAACGAGTAACTTGTCAAGTGCTGCTAAAACATGACCACAAGCCAGAAGTAGATGAGCACCAAGCATCTAAGGCTATAAAAAAAGCTCGTCATTCACAAATAGCTCGTGTTTGCTTCGCTAAATAGCTCGTGTTTCATTTAGAGGTTAAACAAATGAGTCCAACATTAATAATATTTTTGACCTCGATTTATAAACAAGTCGAACAGAAATAAAATTATGATAGATCATGTTTAACAATTTTTGGCCCGAATTATTAAAAGAAATAATATTATTATAATACTTTTATACTAAACTTTTATTTTGTATTAAAAAAAAAGAAATTTGCATAGGCAGTACACAATTCTTATGTATTTACAGGTTTCACGCCTAAACTTTCATATTTACATACATAGTATTTTGGTGTTTTAAATTTATGCATGAAAGGTAGAGTTGTAATCGAGCCGAGCCGATCTGAGTATGTCAAGAGTGAACTTGGCTTGGTCGAATCATAAGTTGTTCATATTCAGTTCGAGTTTGAGTCAAGCTTTCACATATGCGTTCATGCTTGGCTTGCTTAACCTTTTTTAAGTGCATCCTTGAATTATACTCGACTTGTTTATATCAAGAGAAATTTACATACCTAGCACACAACTCTTATATATTTACATAGCTCACAACAAAACTTTTATATTTACATAAATAGCATTTTGGTGCTTTAAAAACATATGCCTGAGTATGCTTTTAAAAAGTGATAATAGTTCTATTTTGAGAAAAAATATTACATACTTTGTAAATATGTGCGGACAACAATAAATGGAGCGNAGAAATTTGCATAGGCAGTACACAATTCTTATGTATTTACAGGTTTCACGCCTAAACTTTCATATTTACATAGTATTTTGGTGTTTTAAATTTATGGATGAAAGGTAGAGTTGTCATCGAGCCGAGCCGATCTGAGTATGTCATGGATTGAACTTGGCTTGGTCGAATCATAAATTGTTCATATTCAGTTCGAACTTGAGTCAAGCTTTCACATATGCGTTCATGCTTGGCTTGCTTAACCTTTTTTAAGGGCATCCTTGAATTATACTTGACTTGTTTATATCAAGAGAAATTTACATACCTAGCACACAACTCTTATATATTTACACAGCTCACAACAAAACTTTTATATTTACATAAATAGCATTTTGGTGCTTTAAAAACATATGCCTGAGGAGTATGCTTTTAAAAAGTGATAATAGTTCTATTTTGAGAAAAATATTACATACTTTGTAAATATGTGCGGACAACGATAGATGGAGCAGTCACATCATTATAATTTCACTTATATATGACGTGGCTTTCCCATCCACCGTTGTTGTACATTTTTACAAAGTAGGTAATATTTTCACCTATTTTTGATATAATATAAAGGATTTGAGTGCTATGTGTGTAAATCTTAAAGTATAGGTGTGAGATATGTAAATACATAAGAATTTTGTGCTATATATGTAAATGCCTCTATTAAGTACTAAATTTTTTATATTAATTGAACAAGCTAAAAATTTTAATGTGTGTGATTTTTAATATAAAATTAAAAATTCAATTTGTACTTGATTTTTTATATAAAGTTAGTAAATAAACTAAAAATTCAAATGAGAACTTGATTTTTTATATAAAATTATTAATAAAAAATTGTACTGATCTAAATAAATAAAAGATTAAATAAATTTTAAATTAACATCTAACTAGTTTATACCAAGTAAATAAAATAATCTATAAATTATAACTAAGCTTTTTTTTACAATCAAATAATATTAATAAATATCAACAAGTTCGTTAAAATAAAAAAAATAAAAACAAAGTACATTAAATTTATATGCGTATTGATATTAAATTATAACATATTATTATTGAATATATAATTAAATAAGTTCTGGTTAATTAAATATTATTTAAACGATATAGCATATAAAAAAAAGTATTTAACAAGTTATTTGTTCAACAACAAACAAGCTTGTTCGTGAACATTAACAAATGAGTTGAACCATTTTCAGATTTGCTAAATATAACCTTGGAGCTTTAAAAACTGTTACATGTTTGTTTACTAAGTTGAGCAAATATGATCTAGTATTAATCAAGCCCAGTTCAAGTTCTTCGTCAAGTGCATGGTTCATTTGCAACCTAATGAAAGGTGCGTTTACAATGCTATTTTTATATGATATTAAATATTTAAGTATTTGTTAAATGTCAAAAGTATATAAAAATAGTTGTATATTTGTGCATAAATATTATATTATTGTATGTTTTCAATAGTATTCTTTATTTAGTGTTGTGCAAAAAACTTACATGGCAACAATCTGCAATAAATGTCAGAAGTACTATAGCAAAACATTTTAATAATATATTGTAGCATTAACTGTAACATCGTCGGAGTACCACTGTTAAAGTGCAAGGGCGCCCGACTCGGGGAAAAAAAGTCCAAAAACCCTAGAACTCAACACTAAGATGGCCGAAATGTAGCACCGCAATGTCCATTTGAACGTTGCAGCGCCACATAGCAATGCCCTGGAGCCAATAACCAACATTGTTCAGTTTTTTATGCGTTTGGTTCCAACATGGATTTTTGCCGAGAATGAATAAAATGGGGTTTTTCCTTCCTTCACAGCTTGAGAGGGGAGAGTTCATGTGCAATTTGTATGTGAGTGTAATTGATATATAGTGGAGGGAGTTGAGAGGAAATCAAAGGGGAAAGCATATTGTAAAAGAAAATTGGCTTGGGCAAGAAGAAATTCCATTCGGGTGTATTCTTCATTTACTTTTTCGTAAACCATGATTTTCTTTCGATGAAATTTCTTTTGTTTTTTGTAACTAAGTTTTTTTTTCCTTGAATTGGTATTGTGAATATGTTGTTTATTCCGTGTGATTTACTTTAAGCACTTGAAAGATAAGTTGATGTGTTAATCTTTATAACTTCATTTACGTTCTTGTTGGCTATTAGAAAATTTAAAATAACTTGTAATCTATGACTATTGACAATAGACTAGAAGAAAAAATAGGCTAACAAAGTTTCTTAGTGGGATAAAAATATTGCTATTAGAAGATTGCAATCACATAAGGAAATATGAAATATTGGGAGACTTTGTAGAGGTAAAAAGACCATAATATGAGGCTCCAATGCTTCTTATGTCTAAGAAAAGATAAGAATTAATTGTCTCAATGACATTAGAAAAGAATTTAGTGAAAAAATAATCGAATTCTCACAAGATCCAATTCAAGGAAGACTTTCTATCTAAGAAAAAACCAAAAAAATCAGTTAAGTGTAGTTTTTCTAATTTATGTTTTTTAGAGAACCCTTCAAAAATATTATAGTGTTTTAAACTGAACTTAGAATTACTAAACTAGTACTTAGAGTGTTTGAAAATTAACTTATTTCTCTTGGGATCGATACACGGACTCAAAATCCTTATACTACTTTATTGACATGTATAATTGTGTGATACAAAGTGCTTCACTGCATTTTGGATCGGTGTTATGCATGTAAATATAAAAGTTTAGGTGTGAGATATATAAACACATAAAAATTTTGTACTATGTATGTAAATGTCCCTTTAAAAAAAATTAAAATTTTTATTTTTTTTAAATCATTCGTGCTAATTTTGAGCCAAACATGACCTGAACCGAAAATATGAAGTCAAATCAAGTGAAACATGAACATAATATTTACGAGCTATTTCGAACACAAGCCCATTTCGAACAAAAGAAAATTAAACAAGCCGAACACAAACAAGCATTGGGCTAGGTCAAGTTTGGCTCATTTACACCCCTACAAGCATTTGCTCGGATTAGTGGGAGGGAAGAGTAAAACAAATAAAGGGTAAAAACAACAAAACAAATAAATTCTACGAGTTCCCAAGTTCTTTTAAGTTTGAACTTAATAATGAACAAAATTGAATAAAGACTCTGCATAACGTTCGGAAAAAAAAAATTACCTCACTTTTGTTGAACTAATTTGATTCGGTATGATCTCATCTACTGATATGATATTGCTCTGTAAAAATAAATCAATGAAGAGAAAAATAACTCATGAACTCAATTAATGTTTAATATAATTTTTCAATACGGAAAAAAAATCACCTTTCACACCTTATTTTCTTGCAATATTT
The DNA here is from genome assembly GCA_002079205.1 of Phalaenopsis hybrid cultivar. NCBI lineage: Eukaryota > Viridiplantae > Streptophyta > Magnoliopsida > Asparagales > Orchidaceae > Phalaenopsis > Phalaenopsis hybrid cultivar. Next base: position 21,058 of record JXCR01032571.1, on the reverse strand, counting down.
CATCATTGGATATTATCTGTTCGATATTCTTCCCTTCTCTACGTATACAGATGATGCCAAAATCCCTACATATTGCTCTGACCTGGAAAAAACACCGCAAACAACATTTTTGGACCATATTTGCATTCTCTAAGAAAATTTTATACAGGTATAATAGAGCAATTGAACATTTATAACAATTTGCAGACTTAGAATACAACAAAAAAAAAGTACAACATTTTTTACAGGCTCACTCATCCACACGAGGCGTAGAACAGATGAAATTGATATTTCCATTGGAAGAATCATTCAAATGAATCAAGTCTCACCTTCTTTCGAATCATTCGACATGAGCCCTCTTCTTTCTAATTCAAGTGTAAGTATTTTTCTATGTGCATTCATGGTTGGAGATGCAAAAATGACGTACATTGTTTTGATCTGTTTAATAGATCCAATAGAAGATTTTTGTAGTTCCAACAACATTATTTTGGGACATTTACAAACATACCAGTCAATTCCTCTATATATACATATCTACACATAATATATATTTTACATTTATACCTCCCAAATCTTTCATATCACATCAGAAATACCATCATTTTAACTTTTCAAATGTGAAATACACCTTCTCATGCATAGGTAAGGTGGTAATGTAATTAAAAATTGAAATTTAGGTATTAGATATGTAAATACATAAGAATTTAGTATGTATGTAAATCTTCCTACTATTTTTAATGGTATTATTTCTTTATAAAAACTGCCAATGGCATTGATTTAAAGATTATGCCATTGAAATTGAAGATCAAGTCATCAAGGGGGCCATAGATAAAGGCAGATATCAGAGGCCCAATGATCAAGATCGGAGGCAAGAACATCTTGAACATTGGATGAAGATCAAAGACCAACAATAGGGAGTCCATTTCTGAGGGCAGACTACTGGTCGAAAATCAAAGCCAATGGAGGAAGATCAAGTGGGCGACAGTAGTGGCCTGGTCAATCAACCATCATAAGAATCAAATGCAAGTTCAAAATGAAAATAATTTAAATTTGCATTGAGATATTTGTATTTTGAATTTTAAATTCAAGGTAAGATTTCATTCCTCTATGGAGTTAGTTTAGTGGTATAAGTTTCTACTCAAATTAAACTGTAATTGACTATGTAAAGGCTGCTGCTTGCATTAAAAAATAATGCAATTCCCCTGAAATCCTTTACCTCTTATCCCCTCCTATTCCTATATTGCCGACCATCCCATCTCCCAAATCCCAAACTGCAAGAAGCAACATGAGGATATTCTAAGCCTTGATTCGTGGTGAATTCTATCTCATAAGTTATGTGGGGCAACGGTAGAAGAAATGAAATTTTGAGGCTATTTTAGATTTTCCGTAATTAGAAGCGCACGTCTGCACGATTGAAGAATTTTCCAAGTCAAGGCATGCGCCTTGCAAGGTTAGCATGAGGTGTACGCCTCAAAATTGTGAGGGCGCACAATTTTTCACCTTAGAAAGGATAAGGCGATTTGCCCTGTATTCGATTTAGGTACTTAAGTATTTAAAAAGGTACGCTGCTAAACCCATAAGCTCTTGTTTCCCACATCTTCCTATCTCAATGTCATGAACCGGACGGCGCCTACTGCAGCATTGGACATCGCCACCAACGCCATCACAGCCTGATTCTCTTGCTGCCATTTTCGACGCATCATGCTCTATTGTTCAAATGCGTAAGCTCCTGTCTCCCGCAATCTCCTGCCTCTTGCTCTCATGCACCGAAGGACGTATCTGGCATTGACGCTGACCCTGCCTTCTCCTCTTGTAATCAACGCTGCCATGGGCACCAACTGTTGCTTGGTTTAAACATCTCTGTTTGATTCAGTATTGAGCTCCTACTCACCAAGTTTACCATAGTTAAATAATTGAATTTTTGGAAGATTTATACATATACCACTGAATAAATATATTTCATTAATGATTAATTATATCAACTTATTTCATACAAACCACTGAATTCTAAGTGTTTGCGTATCTAACATCTCAACTTCAATTTATACATAAATACCATTCGTCCAATGCATTAAAAGATGTAATTTACATTTTAAAAGTTAAAATTATAGTAATTTTGATGTGATATGAAAAATTAGGGTGGTATAAATATAAAAAATGAAGTTTAGGTGTGAGATATGTAAATAAAATAAAATTGTGTTAAGTTGTATTTAAATGCACCTTATCTAAAATGTTTTGATCAAAATTTAGGAGTTAGATATGCAAATACATTGGAATTGACTATTGAATGGTATGTAAGATTGTATGTAAATCTTCCTATAAGGAATTAATTATAGATAGGGGACGTTTTGTCTGATAAAACTTGTATAACCTACAAGAAGTTATTATACGTTCCTAGTGTTAACATGTAGATATAAAGAATTGGGTGGAACTAGTCATAAGTCTGAATGCCTAATTGACTACAAGGCATTTTCTAGTGGATTGAGTTCTTATATTCAGGGTTGAAATTTAACAATTGCATTAGGTTCGAATTTCCAATTTGCTTGAATTTCAAAACAAAATTTTTATTACAAGGTTTTCAAATTTTGTGAGAAATGATTAGAGGCAAGGAGAAATTCATATTCGACAATCGAAAAGATCTAACATGGAGGCATAGTTCAAAAATTGATGTAAGAGGCATGATAAGACATGTTTACTTGAAATTCAATTATTATGATAAGGTAGTTAAAGAAAGTGTTACAAGAATGAAAAAGCATCTCTTGCTCACATAAAAATATTGCGGTGTGTGCTAAAGTGTCAGAAGCAGTCAAAGCAAAAATTCAATCTTATATGTAAAAGTCAAAATATCTTGCTCAGCAACATTTTAATGATAGAATTGATGTCGGCTCTTACTATAGGAGAAAGCTCAGTGTCAATGATTCTTCATTATCTCTTGGATTAATATATGTTGAATATAAATGACGAAAGGGGTCATGGGGAGGGGGGTAGCTGTAGCTTAGAAGATGTCTCCAAAGCATGTCAGAGAAGCACACAAACATATCTGCATGGATATTTGAATATTTTTTTTAATGAGAATGTTATTTCATTCAACGTGGCAACATTTCCTTTAAAATGATCCGTTCAATGGTGCTTATGTTCGAGGCCTGAAACCCCCATCTATATATGACTTGAGAACATGGGTAATAAATGAGGAGTTGAATAATACAAATAAAAATGTAGATGAGATTAAGCGAACTTGGAATCAGACTGGAGTTACAAACATATCTGATGGGTGGTTAGACATAAAAAATAAAAGTATGATTAACAATCTAAATAATAATCCATAGACACTATTTTTTTAAATCTATAGAAGCTTCTTATTAAGTGAATGATGCATGCTGCATTTTTGGACTACTTGGAGTGATATATGAAATTGGAGAGCATTTGGTAACTCAAACTATGACAGATAATGCAAGTCTTTATAAGGCAGCTGGAAATAAATTGACGGGGAAGAAAGAGTATTTATATTGAACACCTTATGTTGCACATTGCATCGATTTGATATTGGGGAGGATTGGTGAATTGCCACAACATAAAAATGCTCTGACCAAAGCAAATAAGACAAGAAGATTCATCTACAATCACTCTTCGATATTATCTTTACTGAGAAAGTTCTCTAAAAAAGAACTTATACGCCCTCCTGCAAGATTCAGTTTGGCGATGGTACCCAGAGCTTCAACTTTTTGCAATTAAAATACTTCGACTTACATGCTCATCATCTGGATGTAAGCACAATTAGAGCACATATAATCAAGTTCATACAAAAAGGAGAAACCGTCTGATGATCTTAATGATAAATTTTTTGTGTATATCACGTATAACAAGAAATTGAAAGATAAAAGTTTTTAAAAAGATGTTTGAAGAAAATATGACAACAAATGATGAGTGGTTTGTAGACAAGGACAATGTGGCTACATTGAGTCACAACAAGATATGAACATTGATTTCTTTGAGGGTGATACAAACAAAGGTGGCACATCTAACACCAAACAACAAAGAAAAAAAAGGTATTCCTAAAAATTAAAGCATTTGACATTTTCTTGAATGTTAATTTTCAGCTTTTTAATTGATAAATCTTTTATAACTAATAGGGAAAAGAAAGATAACTGAGGTTGAAGAAGAATGGGAGTACTTAAACTCAGCTGACAAAGGAGCAGAGGAAAAAGATATATGTTATGATGACCTTTTCAATGAAAACTCCTTAAGTGATGAGAGTGCTAAAGACTTTTGATTAGTTTTTTATCTTATTTACAACTATGGATGATTTTATATAGGAAACAATAGGAGTGAAAATTCTTTTATGCTAAAGTTATCTAATGTCTCTTATATATTTTGTGCAATCTATCACTTTTTATCATGTTATGATATTAATATGTTATTATTTCATATATTTAAAAATTATGTTGTTATTATATATATTTTTACCCTTTTATTTTGACTATGAAAATTTTAAGTTGTAAGGCTTATCCCTCAAAACGCCTCAAGGCTTTCGCCTCACCTCACAAGTAGAGAATGCCTTGATACCCAATTGCACAATTTTAAACATTGGTTTGAGGCAATGCCAAAAATACGGTGCCAAAACAAAGTTTAGATACCAAACAATTAGTTTGGGATAAATATTGGGGATATACAAACATTGATGAAGTACATCTCAGGGCTTATATAAACTTTGCTTATTCCTAATCACACATCCTAAACAGACCAGTCTGATTGTGACGGACATAGAATGAGATAAGAGAATCAGAACATTGCATAGAAAATCAATCACAAAATGAGATAATATAGTTTTCGTGACAGGTGAAGGATAATGTGTATGAGGAAATGCATGCAAGATGACACTGTTACTCGATACATCTCATGCGGCATTGGCAGAGAATTTATATGTTTGCTAGGGTATGTAAAGAAAAACTGAGAGAACATATACCAAGTAAAAACCAAGCACTATATTTAAAAATTTTAACCCACAAAGTTCAAGATACATATGAATGCTTAACTCGAGCTTCAGTGAAAATGAACTTACAATATGACCAAGTCAAGTTCAATCCATGTCATACTTGGCTCAACTCTGCTTGATTACAAACATATCAAGTAGGAAAAATCTATAGTTCATTCGAGTCATATATATCTTTCTCTCTTGAGTCTGTAATTTGAATCGACTTCTACCCTTTGATGTTGTATAATCTCGTCTCTATGGAATGCTCAAAGACAAATAAATGTTTGATTGGTCCGTCTTTTGTTGGGTCTATGATCCCATTCTTTATGACTCTAGCCCGTCTTTTCAAGCCGCATGCGTTTCAATCAAATCCCGTAATAATGCTATATGAAGCATCAAATCAAACGACCCCTTATCGATTTTTGTTAATTTTGAGTGTGGAAAAATGATTCAACAAATAATTCATGATTAAATTCACCAGCAACAAGCATTCAAAAAATAGTTTCATACGTGGAATGTACAAGAAAGTTTTAAACATCATAATTTCATAAAAGATGGCTAAATTAACACAACATGACTTCACAAAAATGGTAAGTAATAGTTCCCTAGATTATTTCTTGCAAAAAAAATAAAAATTTCTCAAGTAGAAAAAACCTGATCACGTATCCAAACCCCGGGAATGCTGAAAGACTCTAGCAGATCAGAACCACATAGAAGCATGACTTTAAGTGAATCTACATCACGGAAAGCAGTAGAAATGCAAAATTTTCCAATCTAATGAACGTAAAAGTTGCTTTGCTTTGATTGTATAGCCACCTCTTTTAGTCGAACCATCTTTGCACAAGCCATCTTTAATTCGGGAGAGAACAGTAAATGTCCTTTGAAACCTGCTTTGGCATGCCTGCAAGAATTCAAGACAACCAATGATTTGCAACCCCAAAGAAAAGAATGCTAAGCATTTAAAAGAGTTATTTAAATAAGCATGATTATAAAAATAACTCGTTTTGTTACAATTGATGTTTTAAGATAGAGCACTTGCTCTTAAACTCTAAAAGAAGAAGATTATATCAATTAAAAATTTTAATTTCAAATAAGAAACTGTAACAATATAAAATTAGAAAATCTGCACTTTAGAAATTTCAAGAAAAAAGAAGAAAAACCTGGACTGAAAATCCCAAAGAAGAAAAATAACGCATTAACTAAAAGAAAGATGAGTGATCACCACCTGGATGCACTCCAAGACACTGAATACACATATTGACCCGAAAAGATACAAGAATGCTTGTTACAACCAATCAAAAACTCCCCATTCCTAGCCCTTATAAAGGCTAGAATCTCCTAGTTACAAATATGTCATCCTAAAAAATATAGAGACACAACAACAAACTAAAAAACATAAATTAAGACATATAAACTAAAATAAACTCTAGCTCCCACGTCTTTCTCCAGTGGTTAGCAAGATTCCCTCATATGGAGCAATCTCAGAATCTGATTCCTAATGAGTAGCCAAGCCGGATACATTGAAAAAATGGTGGAGTTTCTCTAATACCCAAGTAGGTTATATTTGGTGATTCAAGCATCTTCCAACTGTTGACCTCATTTTTAGTGAGGTCTAGTCTTTCTCTTAGGATTTAGGATCTAGCCTTAGGGATCTCCCTTCGACTATCTTAGAACCTTAGAAATGGGACCCGCCTCGTTTTAGAAATTGAACCTACTTCTGTCCCCTTTTGGAGTTTCGCATGTGTGGTATCGACTTCTAGCACTTAGAAGGGTGAAACCAACATGAGGAAACCCAAAAGGGATTCCTATAGGACCTTTTACATATGCTGAAGAAATTTATTTTAGAAGAGTTCCACGGCTGCTCTTGTTTAAAACATGCGTTAGTTCTATATTTTGTTGTCTTGAGGGTATGGAGATGTTTTCTATTCTTTTGTTGTAACCCAAATTTGAACCTTAGTTGTGGCTCGGTTTTGGCTTGACTTGAGAGCTTGGTTTGCTTGTTTTAGCTCCTACTCGAGAGCCCATGATTGAGTCCTTAAAACTTGTCTTTACTCGAGAGTTTTGATGGCTTGTGTTGCTTGACTTTGGTCCCTACCCGAGAGGTGGCTTTGCTGATTTTAATTCCTACCCGAGAAATGACTTGGTTTTTTTTTATTCTTGTTGGTTGCGGCACTTACCCGAGAGCCTGTTTTGGGTGTGCTGTGTTGTCTCCATTCGAAGGCTGTTATTTGGTTTTGATGGATTGATTTGGTAGTTTATGAGGCCGCAATTTGATGTTTGCTTGGTGCCTAGCCGTGGGTTTGTGATTTGGTTCTTCTTGCTAGGCTTGATTGGCTTGAATGTTGTGGATGAATCAAGTTTGCTATCCCAAAAAAATTATAATCATTTTAGTTATCCTTTCATGTTTGTCAGGGAATGCATAGCGGCTATTGATGGTTGNTTGGCTTTGGATGGCTCGGTTTTACCTACAGGTGGCTGGAACTTTAATTTTCGTTAAAGCCTGAATTTATATAAATGCTTGGGCCCTGTTTTAATCTTGTTGAGCTTTGTTTTGGCTTTTGGTTCTTGTTGAGCTCTGTTTTGGCTTTTGGTTCTTGTTGAGCTCTGTTTTGGCTTTTGGTTCTTGTTGGGCTCGGTTTTGGCTGGGTTTGGAGTCTTTGTTTTGGAATTGAAATGAATAGAGCTCTATCCTTTATGGAGGCCCCCGTTGGGCTCAGTTTTGGCCCCTGCTGGGCTCGGTTTTGGTATCCCACCGGTGTCTTGACTCAAATATACGTGTGGTGGATGAATTTATGTTGATTCGCAATAATTTTGTAGTTGTTCTTGTGTAAAGCATGTGTCGTTTCTATATTTTGATGTCTTAGGGGTATGGAAATGTTTTCTTTCTACTATTTTGTTGTAACCTGAATTCGAACCTTAGTTGTGGCTCCGTTTTGGCTTGGTTTTGGTTTGAAATGGATAGAACTTTATTTTTTTTATGGAGGCCTGGATTCTAATATTGTTGGGCTGGGTTTTGGTCCTTGTTGGGCTCGGTTTAAGGCTGGTTTGGGGTGTGGCTTTGTTTGTTTTGGCCTTTACTAGGCTCTGTTTTGGATTGTGGTGGTTATATTTTAGCCATTTCAGGGTTGCGGCTTTAGACCTTGTTGGGCTTGATCTTATCTTTGGGATGGCCCTGTTTGAGCTTGCGGAGTGGTTCAGCTTTGATCTTGCTAGATTTTAATTTGGGGTGATGTGTGCCTTGGTTTGCGAGTTCAGTTGACCCTCTTTGCCTCCCCCATTTGGTCCTTACCCGTGAGGCCTATTGGAGGCCGTTGGGTGTGGTTAGGTCCTTCTTGCTAGGCTTGATTGGCTTGAATGTTATTGGTGGATTAAGTTTGTCATCCCAAAAATTATATTCGCTTTAGTTATTCTCCTATGTTTGCAAAGAATGCATAGTAGCTATTGATGGTTCTTTTGGTTGCTGTGGTCATGGGCCTGACTTGTGCCTTGGGCTGCCTCTGGTCGTGGGCTTTAGCAGCTGCTCTTTGCTAACTTAAACCGTGAGCTTTAACAGTTCTTTTCTGGGCCCTTTGTTGACTTAACCGTAAGCCTTACTTGTTTTCTCTTGGGCTGTCTTTGGTTATGGGTCTTGGTAGTTGTCCCTTGCTTTAGCCGTTAACCTTNGCCGCAATTTGATGTTTGCTTGGTGCCTAGCCGTGGGTTTGTGATTTGGTTCTTCTTGCTAGGCTTGATTGGCTTGAATGTTGTGGATGAATCAAGTTTGCTATCCCAAAAAAATTATAATCATTTTAGTTGTCCTTTCATGTTTGTCAGGGAATGCATAGCAGCTATTGATGGTTCTTTTGGTTGTTGTAGCCGTGGGTCTTACTTGTGCCTTGGGTTGCCTCTGGTCATGGGCTTTAGCAGCTGCTCTTTGCTTCCTTAAACCGTGAACTTTAACAGTTCTTTTCAGGCCCCTTTGTTGCCTTAACCGTAAGCCTTGTGTGTTATCTTTTGGGCTGTCTTTGATTATGGGTCTTGGCAGTCGTCCCTTGCTTTAGCCGTGAACCTCTTTTGTCCCCGTTTCCTTGCCCTGGCCGAGAGTCTTGGTAGCTGCTTCCTCCTCTCTATTGACCCTGGTCGTGAGCATTTATTTGGTTTTGTGGGAAGTTTTTTTTTATGCTTATTTAATATGTGAGGTTACAGATTAATTCGGAGGTTGGAAGATTTTGATGTCAACTTTGGGATTTTGGGAAGATTTGTAAGCTTTATTTGGGAGAGCATTTGGTTGATTTGATTAATCCTACGTTTTTGGGGTTTGGAAAATCAGCGCAAAGTGGTATTTTATTTTTGTTAGGAAAGACCTCGGGCCCTACTTTTCCAGGTCTTTTCGATAGGTTTTTTTTTTAGAACTGACCCATTCTCCTTTTTTGGTGTTTTAGATGGGTCAGTGCCTCCTCTCCCTCACCCCATTTTTGTTCTTTTTTTTTCCTTGTTTCTTGGTTCGGGTTTTTTACAGCATGATTATGTCATTTCTGTTTACACCTGCTACTGTACTGTATAGCATGTCATATTACTCCTATTTTCCACCTGCTACTGTTCTTCCTGTATAGCATATTATACTGCTCCTGTTTTTTGCCTACTACTGTTCGACATGATCNTATTTTTGTTAGGAAAGACCTCGGGCCCTACTTTTCCAGGTCTTTTCGATAGGTTTTTTTTTTAGAACTGACTCATTCTCCTTTTTTGGTGTTTTAGATGGATCAGTGCCTCCTCTCCCTCACCCCATTTTTGTTCTTTTTTTTTCCTTGTTTCTTGGTTCAAGTTTTTTACAGCATGATTATGTCATTTCTGTTTACACCTGCTACTGTACTGTATAACATGTCATATTACTCCTGTTTTCCACCTGCTACTGTTCTTTCTGTATAGCATGTTATACTGCTCCTGTTTTTTGCCTACTACTGTTCGACATGATTCTACTGTTTGCCCTCTACTGCACATTTTATATCCTATAGCCTTAAGCATGCATTCTTTTATATAGGATGTTTAGAAGACTACAACCATAGGGCCATTTTATTTAACACCATAACTGNCTGTTTGCCCTCTACTGCACATTTTATATCCTATAGCCTTAAGCATGCATTCTTTTATATAGGATGTTTAGAGGACTACAACCATAGGGCCATTTTATTTAACATCATAACTAGACATCCTAGAAAACTTAAACACGTCACGTCGAGGAGCTTGGGGCTAGCGCGGTGGGCAGCACGACCATCTTCAACAGCAGAACATGTCTTTCCCAGCAAAACTATTCATTTTCCTAGAAATTAAAACGGCCAATAAAACGGTTTCGAGACCAAACGGATGTCATATATTTCTTAGTTTATTTGATCGAGCCTCATCCTCAAGTCTTGTATTTATCCCTCGGGATAGATACAAGATTTGAGGTAGAACGCTCTTTCATTTAAACTGTGAAAAATATGATGTCAGTTTGATTTCATATTTTT
>JXCR01032568.1:12439-65320 GCA_002079205.1 Phalaenopsis hybrid cultivar | reverse complement strand
AATCCAAGGTCAGTCAAAACTACCGCAGTCAGCATATTCAGACGTCAACCAGTGGTTGTACACATTACAGAAGAAAGAAGAGAAGTAACATCAGCCAACAAAGAAGATCAACCAAGAAAAGATTCTACATCAATAACCATACCCAAAAAAGATTTCAAACAAAACCATAGAGGAATCTTGAGCAACGAGAAAAAAAAAGAGTACATGTCACTCAACACATCACGTGTTAACATCTTAATGACAATCAAGGATGGAGAGACTATCAAGTAGCCAAAGCCATTAAGAAATCAAGATGGTGAAGACTAGTCTTAATATTGTCATTTTCATCGTGCAAAATGACATTCAATACAAAGATGTTATCAATTAAAGGACGAAATTGAACGTTTAATTCGCTAAGGTCACTTGAGTCGCAACTTATAAGAACAATGTGATGGGGAACCATAAGAGAGTTGTTGGAGTTATCGAATAAGAAGTATAACTCCAACTCATCTTATATGAGTAAAAGACTGGCTTATAAACTCTTAATTTTATTTTAGCAAAATTTTCATGTTGCTTTAAATGTCATTTCATTGAAATTTTCTCATTTTCCCATGAAAGTTTTTTTTTTTTAGAAAACCCCCTTGAGGATGAGAAGCTACCATGCCCATAAAAATTGAGCCCAAGAGGCAAGACTCGACATGAAGATACTATAATCCTAAAAGTAAAGCATAAGAGGCAATACTCAATGAAAAGCCACCATGCCCTTGGAAGACGAGCCCAAGAGGCAAGTCTCAATGGGAAGCTAGTAGTGGACAGGGTCATCACTAGAAAGACTCCATGAGAACACGTGGTTGACAGGGTCTCCAATCAAAGACCTCAGAAGGCTACAAGCCTCAGAAGACACAAGTACACTCAAAAACCTCTGAAAGCTACTAGTCTCAAAAAGCACAAGTACATCAAAGACCTCAAAAGGCTACAAGCCTCATAAGACATAGGTACGCTCAAAGACCTCAGAAGGCTACAAGCCTCATAAGACATATGTACACCAAAGACCTGGGAAGGCTACAAGTCTCAGAAGACACATGTATATCAAAAACCTCAGAAGGCTACAAGCCTCAGAAGACACAAGTCATAAAATTTCTCAGAAGGTTACGAGACTCAGAAGAATTTTGCATAATTAAGAAGCCACAACAACCGTGAAAGCAACAAAGAAATACATTGTTATCATTTATAATTGTCACACCAGATGATTAAAAAAACTACAAATACTAACATATACATGTACAAGGGCTACAACAAATCAATTCCTCTTCAATTAGAGTGGGCATTGCCTTTCTAAAATTTTATTACTTTTGATGATCGTCAAGAGGTTTTCAAATATCGCTACTACATAAGCATGAAAATCCCCTTCATGCTGAGGCTAGAAAACTGCATCATTTCTTCATCACCTTCAGAACATGCAATAGTGGCATGGGAATCTCCTTTGGAATACGCGACTCTCTGCCACAATGCGTCACGTCTCTTTGACTCCCCGTCACAACGCGTCGTCGTGACACACCGTCACAATGCACCACCACAATGTGTAGCGTCGTCGCGACGCATCGCCGCAATGTTTCGCTACAACACTTCACTGCAACTCTTCGCCACAACCCTTCTCATCAATCATTCACCACAACGAGAAAGAAGATCTCATTGTTTGCCTGCTACGAATGACGGGGACAACTTTCTTCTTTTGGGAATTCCCAAATCATCTGTTAGGCAAGGATGGATACTCCACCATTTTCTCCTATCCTTGTCCTATTTATAGTCTGAAAAACCCAAAACTTTATGAGAAAATTAATTAAAGTCATTAAAAAAAATAGCTCTTCATAAAAAAAATAGGTCTTCATTAAAAAAAAAATTGCTTTTCATTAATAAAATAACTGCTCCTGCAATAAAAAAATAATATATATACATATAAATTGTTTCCTCTATTCAATTTTTGGTTCAGTTTTAATATACTGCCAGCCCATCTCTTCAGTTTCGGAATAGCCAGACCGCTGACCAGAAAAACAAGCCCGTTTAAAAAATATTTATATCTTTTCATTCGAGGCAGGATTTGAACACTCATCATCTGCGTGGAGAAGAAAGAAACCTGCCAACCGAAGTGAGATCAACTAAAAAATTTAAGGATATAAATTATTCTTATATACCTAAAAATAAAGCCAATATATATATATATATATTGATACATACACAAGACAAAAATAAAAAGCTCTAGATCTGGATATTTTCAGATGATTAAATTAGACTTGCCCGAAATTAGGGGGACAACTGATATGCCACAAACAAATTTTTATTATTCGACACGAATCCTGAGACAATATTTTGAACAAGAAATATTAAAAACTTGATAAAAAAATCATTCAGAGCTGCGATTTCAGCAAACTTATAGTCAAACTAACCGACTCGATAAGACAGACCTAATGATATCAATGTCAGTCCAATCCGAGTCAGATCAAACCCATATCAAATCATTAAACCGCTTTTGAAGGATTTTCAGACACATTTAGAAGGTCAAATNAATATTTTGAACAAGAAATATTAAAAACTTGATAAAAAAATCATTCAGAGCTGCGATTTCAGCAAACTTATACTCAAACTAACCGACTCGATAAGACAGACCTAATGATATCAATGTCAGTCCAATCCGAGTTAGATCAAACCCAAATCAAATCATTAAACCGCTTTTGAAGGATTTTCAGACACATTCAGAAGGTCAAACAGATGTTGAATTTAGCGAGTTCATAGCCGAATCGAGCGTACCAACAAGTCAAATCCAACGAGCCCAATAGCTCAATTCTGACATCGTTAAGACACTCAATGTCCATCAATTGCCATCTGATTGAGAAAGAGTCTTCGNAAACAGATGTTGAATTTAGCGAGTTCATAGCCGAATCGAGCGTACCAACAAGTCAAATCCAACGAGCCCAATTGCTCAATTCTGACATCGTTAAGGTCACTCAATGTCCATCAATTGCCATCTGATTGAGGGAGAGTCATCAGACCGCCCGATCAAAATGATTCATATTCATACATTAATTGCACCCATAACACTATAAATAGTGCCCCACTTCTCGCATGAGGAAGGGCTTGAGAGAAAACTTGAGGCTTTGAGACAGAGCTAAAGTCCAACATCATTTTCTGCCATCTTTGATTGCTGTTGATCACCACCGCGGGCCGCCGTCGACCACCGCCGGTAGCCGTCCACCACCGTCGATCACCGCTGACCTCTGTCGACCACTACCGACCACTACCNAGTCATCAGACCGCCCGATCAAAATGATTCATATTCATACATTAATTGCACCCATAACACTATAAATAGTGCTCCACCACTCACATGAGGAAGGACTTGAGAGAGAACTTGAGGCTTTGAGACAGAGCTAAAGTCCAACATCATTTTCTGCCATCTTTAATTGCTGTTGATTACCATTGCGGGCCGCCGTCGACCACCGTCGATCACCGCTGACCTCTATCGACCACTGCCGACCACTACTGACCTCTGTCGACCACCGCCGGTCGTCGTCAACCACCACCAGCCGCCGCCGACTGCCGTCGATCACCGCTGACCTCTGTTTACCACCGCCAACCGTCATCGACTGTCGTTGACTACCACCGACCACCGCCGATCACCACTGACCTTTATCGACCACCGCCGACCATCATCAATTGTCGTCGACCACCACCGACCACTACTGACCAGACGACATCAGTCGTTGTAACTTGAAAAATCTAGCAACTCGTCTGTGGCACTAGGTATTTCTGTGATCATCAATCAATAGTGAATTTTTATAACTAGGTCATACCCTGTGGTTTTTTCCATTTACGGGTTTTTCATGTAAAAACTTATGGTGTCATCACAAATTGTTTCTCTTTCATCCAAGTTTGTGCTGAATTCTCGTGCAATGCTAAGACGATAATCCATTAATCTACTACCGTCAATTTTCTAGCACACATCACATAAGATTTTACATCCTATGATGTCCATGACAATGCACGTCTTTGACAGCTATCACACCTTAACATAGAACTTACAAAAATGATGAGTTGTTTAATAAGTGATTTCATTGGCACATTGACAATTGGAGTAATATGAGAACATAGATGAACTTCCATGCTCAAAGTCTCCTTGTAAATAGAAGAGTACCATCTTAGATAAAATCCTAAGGTTTACAATAAGATAATTCATTTGAAATTTTAAGAGTGTTTAATTTTTTCTTATACATATAGTATGATAATATTTCTCTATAAAATTTAACAAAAATCTAGCCAAATATGAAAAAGAGGAAATTAAATTCGGCGACCTGTTAATTTTTTTTTTTTTTTTGATATAAATTCAAATTCTTTTGTGGATTTAACTGATTTAACATATTTAATGTGGGAAGAAGTAATGACTATAAGTGTCTGAAATAAAATGAAAAACATGTATACAAATTATAATGAGATTTATTCTCAACTTATTCTCAATTTAACAATATATGAATTAATAAAATCCAGCTTATGGAACTTATTAAACTTAAATCATGAGTGGAGGCTTGGAGCCAAACACCACTTAAGTTGGAAAAATTATTGCAATCGGACACCCCACGCAGGGATGCATGCGATGTCCGATCAACACCGTAGATCACGTGATATACAGTGATGATGCATTTCGGTGACTCCTACTTTAAAACTTTTACTTTTTTTCTTTTAAAAAAAAATAATTGCATCCTCACATCCGTGATCTACGATATAAATCGGACACAACATACACGTCCGCACATAATTATTTGCTTAAGTTGGCTCTTGTCCCTCCCCTCTCATCCATCCCTCCAGCCCAAAATCCAAAACCCAAAACCCAAAACCCCTTCTCGTTTATCTCTCCTCGATCTGTCTCCACTGCAGCCTCACTCATCTTCTCTCCCTGCAGTGCCGCCTCCATGTCTTTTTTGGAGTTCCCAATGGAGCTTGGCTCCCACTTCTGTCGGAACTCACTTCCCCACTTCCCCTCTGACATCTTAAACTCACCTCTCCACCAATTTTGCTTAGTGCCTGCGTTTCCAACCCGAACAAGGAGGCTGCGCCGGAGTAAAGTCGCTCTTTATTCCTTCAGAGCCAATGCTTTTGGAAAGGAAGATGGCTCTGGAAATATCTCCTGGGNAGTATCTTCCATAATTCTAACCTGCCGAATAGAAGTTGCATGTGACCTACTAGGCTCACTGGTGCATGAAGCCATCAATTGGAAGATCCGATTTTTGATGAAAGCAATACCTTCCTTTTTCTTTTTCTAAACCATGGAGCCCTTGGATCGACTAGTAGATCCTAGTTCATGTAGGCTGGGGTTGGACCCCTCATTGGACCCAGCTGATCGCTCCGCTTCTACNTATCTTCCATAATTCTAACCTGCCGAATAGAAGTTGCATGTGACCTACTAGGCTCACTGGTGCATGAAGCCACCAATTGGAAGATCCGATTTTTGATGAAAGCAATACCTTCCTTTTTCTTTTTCTCAACCATGGGGCCCTTGGATCGACTAGTAGATCCTAGTTCATGTAGGCTGGGGTTGGAGCCCTCATTGGATCCAGCTGATCGCTCCGCTTCTAATTGCTCAGAACGGGCTCCGAGCCCTCTCTCGCTTGGTGCCCATGCTTGCTTACCTGTGGCCACCACTCTATCGAACATATGCTCCAACTCATCTTCAAGCTCAGGGTCATTGCCGCTTCATTTGAATTTTTTCGCAATTGACACCATNTGCTTGCTTACCTGTGGCCACCACTCTATCGAACATATGCTCCAACTCATCTTCAAGCTCAGGGTCATTGCCACTTAATTTGAATTTTTTCGCAATTGACACCATCTACACATCAATTGATAAATCTCTAAATTGATCAATGACAACTTTGAAACTTTAAAATGATTTTACATTTAAAAAATTCTCACATCTAATCTCTCCGTCCACCATTCTTCAAAAGCATCGATGGCTCACTTTATAGGATCTCAATCTAAGCCCGTGGATCATTGTTTTAGCTCTTTCCATATGTTCCATTCATTTTTCAATTGAATCCATTTGTTCTTAAATTGCATTCTATCATACTCTCTCTCCGTGCTTTCTTTATACTTTTTTATTATGTTCTGGCTACTTTCTTGTCAAAATAGGTGGTTGAACTTTTTCCCAACTCGACTTCTTTGACACATAGGTCACAAAATATTAATGTCATCTTTTTATCCCATGTAGCAGACGAACCAATTCTTTTGCCTTGCTCATTACGACAACTAGCATGCAAAGAACTAAGGATCATATATTCATTGGGAGATAAAAAATTTAGGAAACATAAACATTCGCAACACCACCACCGCATCGCAACCATCACCACCATATTTATCAACACATCACTCTGCCTCATCACCCCCTCCACAACACACCACACCACAACCTCTACACCACCTACAACCAACATCACCAAGACATCAACACCACACCACACCGACCTCCAAACCACACATCATCACCTTTACATCACCTACCACCAACATCAATAGCACACCACTACCATATCACTAAAACACCAACGCCACTTCCACACCACCACCTCCAAATCATACACCACAACCTCCAAAGCATGCACCACCACCTCCACACCACCTACCACCAACATCAATAGCACACCACCACCATATCACCAAACACCAACGCCAACACCACATCACCACATCCACACCACACACTACCTCCACACCTACCACCAACATCAGTAGCACACCACACTACACCACCACTTCCACATCACCTACCACCACATGATCAAAACCACTATTTCATACCAAACCAAACACAACCAAAATCACAACACACCAATAACATGACATACCAAACGCCACCAACAACATAATCCCCAAAACAACTATAAAATGATCACCACCAACAACCAGATCACGACTTCACCAAATAGATAACATAGCACTATATTTCNAATTCCTGGCTCTTTTTGATAGTTGAATGTGATGGACTCTCATGGATTTATGTTAAAACTTTAGTATGTAATCAAAAAACTGTTTATGCTATTTGCATCAAGGTGATGGTTAATAAATTAGTCTAAACATGAATGTGGGAAAGGGGAACGCGCAGTACCATTTGCTTTGTTTTCTTCTTTTAGACAATAGCTATCATCTCATTTCTACTCCGTCTTCCATTGTCAGAACCTGCCCTAGGAACTCAAAATATTGTGATTTATATGGTCAAACATAAAATTAATTGTTTACTACATGTACTAACAAATTTATAAAGTAATTTATGAGAAATATTTTCAAATAAATGTTCCCATACCCAAAAGAGGAACTAGAACTTGGCCCAATTAATACTCGATAATGTTTGTTCAAATTAATAAATAAACAACTTTGAACATTTTTAAAAATTTTGAAGGTTAAATGAACCAAACATAAATATGGTCCAAATCATTTATTTATGTTTACTAATAATTTTGTTCAATATTCAACAAGTGATTTGTTAACTGCTTTATAATATATTCATTATTCAAAAAATAAATTGTTAAGTGCTTTATAGTAAGGGTCTATTTGGGGCAGTTGCAGGTTATTTAAAAATTGTTGTGCAGTAGCTGTGACAGGAAACTGCTGACAAAAATTGCTGCTGATAAGCTGACTGTCTGTTTGTTTTTCCCAGTTTTGAAATAGCCGTGCTGCAGCTGTTTATGGATAAATGACCATTTTGCCTCTGTATTATATTGTTGTTTACAACATAACTAATCATGCTAGCACAATCAATATTTAAAACAAATATCTAGTTTGAACATTAAAAAATAAAAGCTGTAACTTTTCTATTACGTTTTTCTCTATCCGTGATATTCATCGTTTATTCACTTATCACATAAAAAAACACTGAGTTAAAATTAAATGCATTGCACATAAAAAGATAACAAATAAAGAACACTCTACTGTAAGAAATGGCTCGAAGATGTCCAAATAAGAAAAAAACCTAAAATCCAAACAACATAAATTAGTCCATCATATGATATGTAATTCACACATCTCGATTGTCGTAATAATATCACAATTAATTAATTCTACGGTCGACTTTCATCAACATGAAAAACTCTCTCCTGGTCGAGTCTTCTAATAATTTATTGGAGAACAAGTATAACGACAGGTCCTCATCAGTTTATGGAGTATCTTCCATAATTCTAACCTGCCGAATAGAAGTTGCATGTGACCTACTAGGCTCACTGGTGCATGAAGCCATCAATTGGAAGATCCGATTTTTGATGAAAGCAATACCTTCCTTTTTCTTTTTCTAAACCATGGAGCCCTTGGATCGACTAGTAGATCCTAGTTCATGTAGGCTGGGGTTGGACCCCTCATTGGACCCAGCTGATCGCTCCGCTTCTACTTGCTCAGAACGGGCTCCGAGCCCTCTCTCGCTTGGTGCCCATGCTTGCTTACCTGTGGCCACCACTCTATCGAACATATGCTCCAACTCATCTTCAAGCTCAGGGTCATTGCCGCTTCATTTGAATTTTTTCGCAATTGACACCATCTACAAATCAATTGATAAATCTCTAAATTGATCAATGACAACGTTGAAACTTTAAAATGATTTTACATTTAAAAAATTCTCACATCTAATCTCTCCGTCCACCATTCTTCAAAAGCATCGATGGCTCACTTTATAGGATCTCAATCTAAGCCCGTGGATCATTGTTTTAGCTCTTTCCATATGTTCCATTCATTTTTCAATTGAATCCATTTGTTCTTAAATTGCATTCTATCATACTCTCTCTCCGTGCTTTCTTTATACTTTTTTATTATGTTCTGGCTACTTTCTTGTCAAAATAGGTGGTTGAACTTTTTCCCAACTCGACTTCTTTGACACATAGGTCACAAAATATTAATGTCATCTTTTTATCCCATGTAGCAGACGAACCAATTCTTTTGCCTTGCTCATTACGACAACTAGCATGCAAAGAACTAAAGATTATATATTCATTGGGAGATAAAAAATTTAGGAAACATAAACATTCGCAACACCACCACCGCATCGCAACCATCACCACCATATTTATCAACACATCACTCTGCCTCATCACCCCCTCCACAACACACCACACCACAACCTCTACACCACCTACAACCAACATCACCAAGACATCAACACCACACCACACCGACCTCCAAACCACACATCATCACCTTTACATCACCTACCACCAACATAAATAGCACACCACCACCATATCACCAAAACACGAACGCCACTTCCACACCACCACCTCCAAATCATGCACCACAACCCCCAAAGCATGCACCACCACCTCCACACCACCTACCACCAACATCAATAGCACACCACCACCATATCACCAAAACACCAACGCCAACACCACATCACCACATCCACACCACACACTATCTCCACACCTACCACCAACATCAGTAACACACCACACTACACCACCACTTCCACATCACCTACCACCACATGATCAAAACCACTATTTCATACCAAACCAAACACAACCAAAATCACAACACACCAATAACATGACATACCAAACGCCACCAACAACATAATCCCCAAAACAACTATAAAATGATCACCTCCAACAACCAGATCACGACTTCACCAAATAGATAACATAGCACTATATTTTGGTATCACCAACAACACCTTAATTTCCCCATGCCAACAATCACAACACAGGGAAAATGGGTAAAAAACAAGGAATTTGCATACCACGGGAACCAACCAAATCACAACACCAAGCATATCACAACCTTCCACCAATTTCTACATACAAAGCAAATCATAACCTTCCTCCAATTTCCATATTATTTCTAATGAAATTTTCACATACCAAGCAAATTACAACACCATAATTTTCACATAGCAAGAAAAATCGCAAACTCAACATCACATGACAACTATCCTCCAATCCATGAACAAAAAATAGAGCATAGAGAAACCAAGTCATCATAGAGCACAGAGAAACACAAAAAAATTGCAAAATCAAAATACCTTATGTAAAGAATACATTGGGGTGACGGAAAGCACAAGATCCAAATAGAGCCGAAGAATAGAGGGAGTGAGGGAGGAGAAGAAAGGCAGACTCACCACAACAATCACTGGAACTAACCAAGCCTAGCCACCGAAGCCACAGAGGGGAAACTCGAAGAAGAGAGGGGAGAGGAAAGAAGAAAGGCAACCTCACCGCAAAAATTGCCACAACCAAAAAGGAATCGGGCAGAACCCTAGCCACCAGAGCCATTGAGAGGAGAGACAGGGGCACGCGAGAGCAGAATACGAGAGCACAAAGAGCCACAGGGGGTAAAAAATAAAATAATTCTCTAATAAATGTGGGTCATGCCACGACCCNTCATAGAGCACAGAGAAACACAAAAAAATTGCAAAATCAAAATACCTTATGTAAAGAATACATTGGGGTGACAGAAAGCACAAGATCCAAATAGAGCCGAAGAACAGAGGGAGTGAGAGAGTAGAAGAAAGGCAGACTCACCACAACAATCACTGGAACTAACCAAGCCTAGCCACCGATGCCACAGAGGGGAAACTCGAAGAAGAGAGGGGAGAGGAAAGAAGAAAGGCAACCTCACCGCAAAAATTGCCACAACCAAAAAGGAATCGGGCAGAACCCTAGCCACCAGAGCCATTGAGAGGAGAGACAGGGGCACCCGAGAGCAGAATACGAGAGCACAGAGAGCCACAGGGGGTAAAAAATAAAATAATTCTCTAATAAATGTGGGTCATGCCACGACCTGCGTTTAAGGAGTTTTTCTCAAAGCACATTACAGTCACGATTTCTAAACGCCTTAATTCGACGTTTCCCCACCGCAACACGACTTTTAAGCCGCGCCAAACGCACCATAAGTTTGATGATCATTCATATCATATATAATATATTAATTGAATAAAAATTGATTAATAAAAACTTAATTAATTATATATTTAATATTAATATATTATAATTCAATTTCAAAATGCATTATAATTTAATGCAATTCTTTTCNAATTATATATTTAATATTAATATATTATAATTCAATTTCAAAATGCATTATAATTTAATGCAATTCTTTTTTTTTCTCAATGAAACAATTTGTTATTACTTATGTATATCATCACAAGAAATTTACTTGCAACTTATTATTATATTGCTTGATTTGTGTAAACTAATAAGATACTAATTTGAAATTGATTCAATTGCTTATTTATTTAAATTTTTAATATCATTTGTTTATAACTTTATATAAAAATATAAATAATCATTAAAGTTTTAACTTGTTTATCAACTAGTTCGATTACTCATTCAATTTATATAAATAAATCAAGTACAAATCAATTATGGTTTTTAAAATTTTTAATTGAGGTCTGTATGAACATATATGTGCATGCTTGGCTTGAGCTTGAGCCTCATATGAACAAGTTATAATAAAGCCAAGCCAAACCCAATCTATGATATACTCGGCTGGATTACAACCCTAATTATGTTTTTCATTAAATTTACTGCTAAATTTTTNAATTATATATTTAATATTAATATATTATAATTCAATTTCAAAATGCATTATAATTTAATGCAATTCTTTTTTATTTTTTGTCTCAATGAAACAATTTGTTATTACTTATGTATATCATCACAAGGAAATTTACTTGCAACTTATTATTATATTGCTTGATTGGTGTAAACTAGTAAGATACTAATTTGAAATTGATTCAACTGCTTATTTATTTAAATTTTTAATATCATTTGTTTATAACTTTATATAAAAATTTAAATAATCATTCAAGTTTTAACTTGTTTATCAACTCGTTCGATTACTCATTCAATTTATAAATAAATCAAGTACAAATCAATTATGGTTTTTAAAATTTTTAATTGAGCTCTGTATGAACATATATGTGCATGCTTGGCTTGAGCTTGAGCCTCATATGAACAAGTTATAATAAAGCCAAGCCAAGCCCAATCTATGATATACTCGACTGGATTACAACCCTAATTATATTTTTCATTGAATTTACTGCTAAATTTTCTGAATAATAATTATCAATTAATCGGGAAGAGTTATATTTAAAAATATAATTTAGTGGGTAAATTATAATTCTAAACTACAACAAAAGAGAAGGAAGTGTATGCTTGCTACTTATCTTATTTAAGTTTCAAAAAAATCATTAAACCCAGCTTTTATTTTTAGTAACAATTTTGATCATAAAGATTTCTTATATGCCAAAATTATGAGCAATAAATATCATTATATTCATTAAATACTAAGAACATGGCCAAGAACTAAGTATCATTAATTATTTGTTATTTTTTTATCTGCACTTAATACATCAATCTTAGGATTTTTTGTCAAATCATAAGCTTAACTCACAACTTATTGATACTTCTTTATTTGCATATCGAGGCATAGTTCATATAATTATTTTTTTTAGTGGAAAGTCATCTAGTGCACCGCAGACTTGTACATTTTTCATCGGTATAATCGGGCTAATAATATAAAATTTATGGTCATTAATGTGGGGGTACATTAGCATCCTCAATTTGTACTATAAAGAGGTAACTTCGTCTTTCAACACGCATTTGCATGCATTTTTTATATTTTTCTTTTGTATTATTTTCAATACACATTATTCAAATGGAAGGACATTGCATTTGAATAGAATATATTTACTTAAAAAATTGAAACATTTATCTCATTTATAAGAATACAAAGAATCGTTAATTGGAGAGAGAAATCATTCTAAACTATTTGAAATACAATCCATTAGAAATTATACTTTTTGTATGCTTATAAAGAAGCGTTAAATATAAATAAAGATAAATCATTGTAACTTATTTGAAATATAATCTTATAGGAATAACACTTGTCTTATGTTTATAAAGAAGCATAAAACATAAGCTTCTTAAATCAGTGCATAAATTTAAGAGAACGCAAATCTAAACCTCTGTGCATAAATAAGATTTCCAATTTTTAGCAATATTGATATGGACTAAAATCTTGTGACATTGAATTAGCACCCCACTATTTTTTTATTGTAAATTAACACTTAAATTCCTCTAACGAATAGAAAAAAAAATCCTATAACAAATATATTGTGCTTCAAGTATTCCTTTTAAAATATTACCAAAGGAATTATTTTGTTTTAAAAATTTTTATAATTTATTTATTAATCAATTTATCTATGGTTACATAAACTTCTTAACCTAATTCACACACAAAAGCGTCAATAAATGACATGACTTGAATGAACCTGAATGGAAAAATTATTGTTTGAGTTGATCTGAATACATTTGGGTCAGGTTCGGGTTGCATATAGACTCGATTATTATTTGAGTTTAGGTTCATGCCAACTTGATAAACTCAAATTTGACACAATTATTATTTGAGTTAGGGTTAGGCACATTTAGATTGAGTTAAATGGGTTAAACATGCCATATTTAAGTTAATTGCATTGTATTGTTTCAAAACATTTTATTATCTATACCATAAACAGGTTAGATGTGTCAGGTTTGGGCTGAGTTAGGTTCGGGTGAAATCGAAACATAAATATTTTAACTGAAATTCAAATAGGTTACAATGAAGACTCTCCAAAACA
The DNA here is from genome assembly GCA_002079205.1 of Phalaenopsis hybrid cultivar. Classification (NCBI taxonomy): domain Eukaryota; kingdom Viridiplantae; phylum Streptophyta; class Magnoliopsida; order Asparagales; family Orchidaceae; genus Phalaenopsis; species Phalaenopsis hybrid cultivar. The sequence goes on along the minus strand of JXCR01032568.1, from coordinate 51,693 downwards.
TGAAATAGATGACAACAAACATAAAAATACACCATTGGGTGAGGATGGGGGTGGTGGATGGCGGCTAGACAATAGGTAGGGGTCGGATTTGATGTGAATGTGAGGGCAAGAGGGTTGGAAGTGGGCTGTAGCAGCAGCTGAAAAGCTGGTGAAAGAAGTTGTGGTGGCTGTCCGACAGGTTAGAGGAGTAGGCACTAGCTTTGAGAGGATGGGAGGAGGTTATGTGAGAAACTGGAAGGTGGTTGCTGCAGGGAAGACAACAACTAACGGGAGGAGTGTTGAGGGCTGCGGCTGGGAAGAAGGGAGGAAGGTAATGGGAAGGTATAAAGTCCGGGGGCTGCAGTAGACAACAAAACTGCTGCCTTTGGGGTGCACTGCAGCAAGTACGACGAAGGCGATGGGGAGAGGGATGTTGCGGGTGAGGGGGAGGTTGCGTATAACCACCACCTAGGAGCAATATACAGCCGAAGCATCATTCGTTCTCAGTTACAACTCTAGAAGGGACAAAGGGGACGCTGATAGCTGTTCAAACCCAACAAACATTCTGTTTATAATAAAAAAAGATAACGAGGAGGGATCCTTCTTGGGCGACAGCAAGTCCCAACCCTAATTAGAGTCGGCTAGTTCAACCTCTATGCTGAGCCGTGGGCGGGTTCGGCCTTAGCAGCCCCGCATCCCAAATATTTTGACACCCATGTAATAAAAAAATTTAGTTCAAGTATATTAAGATTGGGTCAACTTTAGGNACAGCCGAAGCATCATTCGTTCTCAGTTACAACTCTAGAAGGGACAAAGGGGACGCTGATAGCTGTTCAAACACAACAAACATTCTGTTTATAATAAAAAAAGATAACCAGGAGGGATCCTTCTTGGGCGACAGCAAGTCCCAACCCTAATTAGGGTCGGCTAGTTCAACCTCTATGCTGAGCCGTGGGCGGGTTCAGCCTTAGCAGCCCCGCATCCCAAATATTTTGACACCCATGTAATAAAAAAATTTAGTTCAAGTATATTAAGACTGAAATTTGTCCCATCTGCTCTAATTAACACTCCTATATTTACACATGCTTACATAATTGAATCATAATTTTTTTTCAAAAAAAATTATCTTTTATTTGTCGTTAGTTTATAAGAGCTTTAGATACCTTTACCTTTAAGTGCATAATTTTTTTAGGCAATTTGGTCCTTCAAATTTTTATTTAGTTCTAAACCATAGATGACTTAGATTAAGTTTAATTTTTTTTGTAATCATAAGCTATTCTTTTCATCAAGCTATGCAAAGGACCATAGTATCATCATTTGCATACTCATGACATGTTTTTGTTAATCATAATTTCTTTCTGACTTTCCCTCATAAACCCTTAATAAAATACATGTACTATACCTTCCTAGATTCATTAGTACCTGCTTTTTTTTTAACTAAACTTTTATAAAATTTTGGATTACAAAAGCTCTATATTAATGAAACATTAACCCTCTTAATGAATCATCTTTTTGCTTAAGAGTTTAATCTAAGGTTTATAAATTGATTTCATGAATTAATGCAAAAGAAAATCTTGGCTAGGTTTATTTTGTTTCAAGCCTAAAGAGGGGGAAGAAGAAAAGGTGCAAAATCTATAGTTCCTCCTCGAGACGCACCTCAGGCCTCTTTGCTTCAAAGCTCCTGCATTTGGTGTAGCACGTATTTCTGTTCATGCTCAATCTTCCGTATTCAACTTCCTCCATATGTGGTTGCTGTTGTTTGCGTGCTCTACATGGCTTTGGCCTGTTGATCTCATGTTCTTTCACCTTTGCCTTATCTTTTTCCCTTGCTTGCTAGCTTTATCTCTATATATATTTTTTTGTTAGCCTCCCTGCATTTCTTAAAAGGTCGTGTACCAACTTATTTTGTCAGTTTAATTGAACCAACTAACAGGTTGGTTTATTTTTTATTATAATTAATTCAATATATTTATAATTTGTTAGTTAATTATCTCATCACATTCAAATAAATTCATTGTGCAAATAGTTCTCTCTCAAAACTATATTCTTTACATAAAAAAAAAAATAAAATTATTTATTTTGAGCAATTAGTGCATTTTAAATCATTTCGAACCAGACAACTTGATTAAGCCTTTAAATTATTTAAAAATAACTTTAAATTTTTTATTAATACTTATCAATCAGTTAAATAATATTTTAGGGTTGGGTCTTTACATTGGTTCTATCCATATCCTCCTTCAAATAACAACGGCCTTTTTAGATGGCTACTTACTTGGACTGGGATCCTGTCTGAGCTGGTGGTTTATCTATTATGTGCTTGGGAACTGTTTGTTATTGGAGTTTGATATGCCCTGGCAATCTTTACTGAAATCAATTTTTTTTCTTTTCGTGTATTTTTCAAGCTTGCAACTACTTTTGTTGTTGAACTTCAGTGAGTATGTGTCATAAAGATTTCATTAGTGGAAATTGTACTTTCGGAATATGCTTGCTATTCAGGAGAGTCTGCAACTTTGTGCCATATATTTTTATAAATAATGCCACATCTGATTTTTTGGCAAATTTTACTGTAGGTTCAAGAAGGGCATGTGGAGAAAAACCATGCCTAAAGGCTTAATAATTAAGAAGTTCACCAAAGGACTTGGAGGAACGTATATTCAGGACAATTCCTATGTTGGGGAAGATGCATGGGATGATGATATTGAAACTTCTCAAGGTGTTGTAAGCGGTATTTTTGACAAGGATACTAGGTTGAGCCATGACAAAAAGGAAGATATAAAAGAAGACTTGGGCTTCTCGGGTTTGTTTGTTTATCTTTATCTTTAAGTGGTGAATTATTCTCCCAGGATGATGACCCTTATGCAGTAAGTCTAATCTGTACGTGCTTTTGAACCGTTCTGTTATGTTAATAGAAGGCCAAGACTATGGTACCACCTGGAGAGGTCGGCTGAGAATGTGGAAAGAAATCTTAAGAAAGGATAAACTGGCAGAGCAGGTCGATTCTAAAACAGCTAAGTATGTCGTAGATTTTGATATGCAAGAGCTGGAGAAAAGTTTGCGTAAAGAGGTTGAGAGAGCATCAACAAATTCAGAAGGTACTAGAGCGCTTTGGATTTCTAAAAGATGGTGGCTCTACCGCCCAAAACTTCCTTACACCTATTTTCTTGATAAGCTAGATTCCTCTGAGGTAGGCTTCTTCTTTGAAAATCAGTTTTAGCGATCTAAAGTTTCATAAATTTTACGGGAATTCATTCCACCTCCAACTTTTCTGCTATCCAGAAGTGAATTACTAACCTGTGTAGTCTAATTTCATTTTACACAGGATTTGGGTCATTTTTGTTCCCTTTATTAACTTAATATGCAGCAGGAAATGATTGCATGGGAATGCAGGATGGATAATGCAGCTTGGCAACAACAAATGCATATTTTTACTTTTTTTTTAGTGTTGGATGAAGGAAGTGCAGCTGCTTTTGGCAGTGAAAATAGGTTGCGGTAGATCTGTGCTGGTATTGGGAGCAAGAAAGGCCCGCATTTGCTGCATACAACACATACACAGTAACAGTAATTATGATTCTTAGCGGCAGGCCTGGGAGCTAACAATAGGATGTGGGCGAGTAGAGACTTGAGGTAGAGATGTGAGTGAGAGAGAGAGAGAGAGAGAGGCTATGAGCAAGTGAAATGCTAGGTTGAGAATGAGGAGAGTAATCACGAATATAATAAATTTTACCGAGAGAGTTGGCTAGCTACAGCAAAATTTATCCATATTATGTTCATCATCAGTTATAAGTTCTAGTATCACTTTCTTTTGGAAAGATCTACATGATTATTCTTAATTAGTACAGGCTCTATAAATTTGCGTTCACTTATTGGAGTTTGGTGTTTATGGGTTACATTTTCAAAAGACATTATATTTAAGAAAAGACATTATATTTAAGATACGGTATTACTCACATATTTCACTTTTATTTTGTGATGACTTTATGATAGTTTTGGGTTTCTCATTTCACGACTTGACCAAAATGCTTGGAGTTATGAAGGTAGGAATAGATAGTCGGACAACAAAAATAAATTTTAAATTCCTAATAATATCACAAATTAATTAGTTAAATCATCCAAATAATTGAAAGAGTCATTGACAAATAAATTTGTTTCAACTTAAAAGTAAAATAATTGTGAATGAAATTTCCTTTCTCTAGTTTAATTGTATATTCTATAAATCATTTTTCTTTTATTTCTCTTTTTCTAACACTGAATTTTCTCAAAAATATTAGTTTAAAAATAGCGAATTATCAATGACTTAGTGAATGCTCATACCTTTAGAACTACAATAACTTGACGGAAATAGAAATCAACATGCATTTTTGTCAAATATAGTTACTCGGTCTTGAATCAATTGACAATTTATTATTCAAATATGATCATTCAAGGAGATTTAGAATTTTCTATTGTATAGTATAATATCTTAATTTATCTATACCATTATATATATGTTATATTTGTTTAGCAACACATTTTAAAATGTATCATTTAAATTTATGCAATATTAATATCATTTTTTTACATGCACAAATATCTTAACAACTTTAACTAGTACCATAAAACGGTGAATTCTTTCCGTCAATATGCACATGCAAGCATATTATATAGATCATTTCATTCACAATTCTTATTTTATACAATATATTTATATAATAATTTGATTATATATATGAACAACTTAAACATGCTAAGAGACATTTTTGAGACTTGCACATATTGACATATTAGAGGTCATAAACATTTGTTCTTTTTGTAATGAAAAGTAGTTTCCTGCTTTATGTGTATAAAATTGATTGCATGCTGTTGAAGCACATAATCCTGGACATTCTTAGTTATATGCTAAGGGGTCTATGTTTTACATTTTTCTATGAAGCAGGTTGCGGCTGTTGTCTTTGAAGAGGATTTGAAGAGAGTATATGTGGCAATGAAAGAAGGATTCCCATTAGAATATATTGTAAGTCTAAAATTGATCTATAAGATCCATGGTAATTAGATCTCTGCTTCAATTTGCATTGTTAACTCATGTGTAGTTAATTCAGGATGGCTGCTTGTTTGTAGGTTGATATTCCTCTTGACCCTTACATGTTTGAAGTGATCTCAAGTTCAGGTGCTGATGTGGACCTCCTTCAGAAAAAGCAAATCCATTATCTTCTGAAAGTTGTGATTGCATTAGCGCCAGGATTAATGATTTTATACCTCATAAGAGAGTCAGTTATGCTATTACATATCACATCTAGGCGTTATCTACACAAGAAGTATAACCAACTTTTTGATATGGCATATGCAGAGAACTTCATTCTGGTATGTTTCATGAAAGCAACTATACTAATTTATTTTATAAAAATATTTAGTTCTTGCAATTAGATGCCAAGGAATTTATCTCCCTCGTTTTGGCAAAATTCTAATAGATACTGTCTCCTTCCAGCCAGTAGAAAGTTCCGAGGAGGTGAAATCAATGTATAATGAGGTTATATTAGGTGGTGATGTTTGGGATCTTCTGGATGAGATAATGATATATATGAACAATCCCATGCAATATTATGAAAAGAAAGTGCCATTTGTTCGGGTAATCAATTTCGATTCTTTTTTTTTGTAGTTTGCAATATAAATCCTTCCTTTTTTCTCTTACTCCTTTCTGTGATCAATGTTGCTATCCGTTTCATATCTTAATGTTTGCTCTAAGTTATTAATTTTCCTGTTGTGTTTACTAGGGTTTACTTCTTTCTGGACCACCTGGGACTGGCAAAACACTTTTTGCTCGTACGCTTGCAAAGGAAAGTGGACTGCCATTTGTTTTTGCATCTGGAGCTGAATTTGCTGATAGTGAAAAAAGTGGCGCTGCAAGAATTAATCAACTATTTTCGATAGCCAAAAGAAATGTACGTTTATGATTTATTTCTCTCTCCGTATGTCTGGTTTTTGCTCACAAGGAATACTTAAGTTTAAAGGTTGTAGAGAGCTTGGTAGAGATCAAGCACTAATTGTAGTAAATCACATGATTGTAAATATAGGAGGTACAGTTACAATGATTGAAATCATTTGAACATGTTTTGGGCAATTGCATCCATATTGCTTATTCCTGCATGGTTGCTTGGACTATAAAATTTTCAATGCGAGGATTGCATTAGTACAGTAGGCAAGCATTGTTATCTTTCATATATTGCATATTAATTGGTATTTTTCGAGTCTTACTCTAAAAGAGCATCCACATTATAACATTAAACTTTGTGTTTGTAGTTTTATCGAACTCATAGCCTTTTCGTTAATTTCACAATCTCAATTAACTAATATTCTGCCAGGCTCCATCCTTTGTTTTTGTGGATGAGATTGATGCTATTGCTGGTCGACATGCTAGAAAAGATCCTAGAAGACGAGCAACATTCGAAGCCCTAATTACACAGCTTGATGGAGAGTATGTTTTATCAAACTTTCTTGTATGCTTTCTAATTCTTTGTAAGCATGGTTGAGATTTTGCAATATGTTAGAACAGGCTTCTTCAATGAACATGCAATCTTCATTTTAAGATGAATATTGCAGAGGGGTTTTAAACTCCATTTTTTGGATGAATAGGATTGTCACGCCCTTCGACAGCCTCCTTTGATTGAAAGCATGATAGAGGTGGGTGTAAGCCCAATTGACTTAGTTTATCACCAACACCTATTCTGAGTTTCACCCATTAGAACAAAGTGGGTGATAAAATCATTCACTTGAGCTGACCAAATAGATCATATGCCATAAATTTTTAATTCAATGAAATCTATTTATAAACTCAAAAAAATTGAGTGAATGCATTCTAAAACTTTCTTTTGTTCAACTAGAAAACATTAAATAAATAATCTAAACAATGGCATAATAATATGATAAAATTCCTCAACAAATCTTCTATAATAGACAACAAGGCCTAAGAAGCTCCTAACTTCTGTGACAGTGGTAGATTTGGCCAATTTGCTATTACTCTAACCTTAATTTGATGATTTGATCCACTGTAACATCCTCATTATTTATCACATGTCCCAAAAATATAATGCATTTCAAGTAAATTTCACATTTAGAAAATTTGGTGTATAATTTGGTTTCTTTCAATTTGCAATGTTGTATGGAGGTGATCTGTGTGATTAGCATCATTCCTTGAATATGCCAATACGTCATCTATAAAAATAGGTAGAAATCTATCCATAAATGGTTCGAAATTATTTTCATAAGATTCATAAAGTTTGTTGGTGCGTTCATCAATCCAAAATGCATTACTCTAAATTAATAATGCATTTATCGTGTACTAAATGTTGTCTTTGCTATATATATATTTTTAATTAGTAGCAGATAGGTATATTGCTGGTCAATTTTTGTCTAACTGATCAAAGGGATTATCAATCCTTGATAATTGATATTTGTTTTTAGTTATGAGCTTGTTTAAACCCCAATAATCAATGCATAATCTTAGACTTTTAACTTTCTTTTTAACAAACGATGCTGGAACACCTCTTGGTGATGTACTACACCTTACAAAACTCTTCTTTATAAAGTCCTGCAACTGACCTATTAATTGCTGCAATTCCTTGATTTCTATTTTTTATGGCTATTTTACGTTAAAACCTTCACATTGCACTAAATCAATGGAGAAATCTATATTTTTGATTGGAGATAAACCAACTATTGTCTAGAAAGACTTGTGGGTATTCCTTTACAATATCTTCTTTAATTCTCAGCTGTTGATGCATTGAGTCATTGAAACTTATTGTTCATTCTCATACAGTCCAAGGCATTGGAGTTTGAAGTATAAAGGGATACTTATGCTAATGACGAGGATTTTCAAAAGTCCAATTGCGGGAAAAGACTACATTCCTAGGAGTTATGTTGGGAGTGCATTTTGCACGAGTGCCACAATGGAGATATGACATGACATTTTGGCTAGGATATGATTCTTTTCTTAGCAAATGAAAATTTTTGTTGTCCTTGCTTAGTACGAGATGTGGAGAGGCCTGTCCGGTAGTATAAAATATGTAATTAAACTGAGGTTCGAGGGAAAAATAAAGGTCTTTGTACTCCACTACCTGTTTCAACGCTGCATTGGGTGGACATGAGCATGGAATACGTTGTGGGTTTTCCCTGGACACAACAAAGGATTAATATGGCGGTGTTAGATTGTTTCTTCAAGATGCATATTTTGTGCCTTGCTATAAGATGGTCGTCACACATATTGACTTATACTTTATAGAGATAATCTGTCTTCCTGGTATGTCCATGACCATTACTTCAGATCGGGATATAAAATTTGTCACTCTTGAAGGACCTTATTGATAAGCTGGGTATAAAACTCGAATTCTGTTTAGCAGCACATCTGCAGACAGATGAACATATTGAGGTGGAGAATCAAAGACTGGGAAATCTCCTCAGGTATTTTGTTTAGTAAAACATCAAGCTATGAGACTGGATTCTTTCATGGGCTGACTTTACTTGCAATAAATTTCTTGCTAGTCCAAAGGTTGCAGTCCCTTTGAGAGATTGTATATGGACGAAATTTCTCACACCATTGGAGTTGGTGCCGATACTATTAGCAACTAAGGTTACCACGAATGCATAGGCAAAAGTTAGAGAGATTCATACTCTCCATGAGCAGGGGAGGAGAAAAATAGCCTAGCAAAACATAAAGTACTAGAAGTAGGTTAAGTAGTCCAAGAGATCCTAGGTTTATAAAAAAAGAGACTTAGTATGAATCAGATTGAAGAAGAAGAGGTTCCCTACAAATTCTTGTGGGAAGCTCAAGCTTTGAGTGACGGCCCGATTATAATTTCGAGGAAGATTAATGGCAATTTGAAGATTAATTTACCTGAAGAGTATAACATTTTTGCCACTTCAATTTTGCCAATTTTTTGCCGTTCTATGAGATCCATATGCTTCCAGTTAAAATGATGGGCCCTCTCTTGTCTGGGTAGAATAACAGGGGTGGTCCTCAGCTGACAAAGGTAATTACTGCAATGTCCTTGGCAGATGCAAGTAGGATGAAACGGGAAGAACTGGTCCCAGCCCGCAAGGGCTGGCTGGGCCCCCTTGATGTTCTTATTTGCTTAGATTATTATTAGGGTTATTTTTATTTTGCAACGTATAAATATGTTGCTAACTTCTGATTTTGGAACTTTCCTTTGGTTTATGAATTTTAGAGATTGATTTCTCTGAATTCTACCCTAAGGAGTGCATTAGCCTCTTCCTTTTATACGTTGTATGCCTAAATTTTGTTTGGGAATAGGTGGTGGATCCATTGGCAGCACCACCTCACCAATATCTCACCATTTGGCTGCATTTTCTGCTGTGTTCCTCTTATACGGCAGCCAGGACTAATTTTTTCCCTTCCAGTCTTCACCAATGTCCCATTTTTCTCTTCCTTGCCGTTCTATAACATCTCTCAGCTAGATTCGACCCATAAATACATTCTAGACTCCAGAAAACGATGTCAACTGGAGACCAAAGTGAATTCTATGTTTATTCAAGATACAACTTTGTGTGATACCTGATGTTTCATCATATTTTTGTGCATTTTGTTACTGCACTACTGTTGCATGATTGAATTTGGAACAAAAGTATTTTGTCAATGCTTTACTTCTCTGACAGTCTAGTAGTTCTTTTGAAATGTTTCTCCATATCACATTTATTGGCATTTTTTTTTATGCAGGAAGGAAAAAACTGGTGTTGATCGGTTTTCACTAAGGGAAGCTGTTATTTTCATATGTGCAACTAATCGTCCAGATGAGTTGGATCCTGAGTTTGTTCAATCTGGCCGCATTGATCGGCGCTTGTACATTGGTTTGCCTGATGCCAAACAACGCGTGAGAATATTTGGTGTGCACAGTGTAGGAAAAAGAATGGCCGAAGATGTGGACTTTGAAAAGGCAAGTAATTTGAAATATGCAACACTCATGTAGTATGATTTCTACCTTCAGTCTTTTGGGTTTCCAAGGTGCGCTGCTATGAAATGTATTCTCTCTTGAAAGGCACAAGATTTCTAAATTTATCACCAAGTCAAAGCTTTATCACCAAGTCAAAGCTTTATCACCAAGTCAAAGCAGATCCTTTTAGAGGAAGACTTATATTAGTCACTGTTATTTTACCCATCTTCTGTTTTCCAAGGCAGCTTTCAGTTATGTTAACATGACAACAAGGTAAATTTATGACATTGATGTTAAAACTCAAAAGACGCTCCTTTATCTGCCATTCATTTAGGATTTGCAAGCTGTCACATCAATGATTGAGATTATGCAACTGCAATAATTATTAATTTTTGAAGGCATGGATACCAACTCAGCAAAAGGGTTCCTCTAGCTTGCCCTACCAAAGTTGGATAAGACTAAGCTTCTGCTGTTGAAGATTATAAATATGGTAAAGAAATGGATATTAATCAAAACCATTATGGAAAAGAATAAGTGGCTAGGGAAGTTTCAATTCTTCATTCTTTCCAAGTATTTAAACATGAAGTTACATGGAAAGAAAAATGAAATAAATAATTGCACAAACAAGCACAATAAATCACGCCTATTTATTCCTATATTTGATCTATTTTGGGATTGTCGAGCTGAACTGGGATTTCATGCCAAGTGTAGTCTAGTGAATTCCCTAAAAACAACCCGAAGTTGGTTCAACCAAATCTAAGGTGACCGTAGTTTGAATCTCTCCGATGGTGGCAACTATGATGGTAAGCTATCAAATGGAATGTTTTGAAACTCTCTTTGTGCGGGCTTCTCTATGTCTAAAATTGGCACCTAACTCCTATTGTCTTATTTCTTCACCAAAATTGATCTCACAGATGCTTTTCTGTTGTCAAGAGCACTTGTGATCTTGGACTCTGCTAAAGGTAGAAGAATGATGCACTTACCATCCTTGGTGAAGGAGTAGGTGTTCTTGAATCCATCGTGCTTAGTCCTACGATCAAATTGCCACACTCTTCCCAACAAAAGATGTCAAACATCCACGGGCATCACGTCGCATTACACCTGATCTTGCACCTGTCTTCTAATCAAACATTGATTTACTACAAGATTGTTTCGGGCAAGCCACCACTGAGCAGATTTTGACGATTCAACCACCTCCCGGAGCACAAAATGCATGGTGGAGCCGCTTCAAAGTTTCTTGGGTAGAACTATTACTTCTTTGGCATACACAACACAGTTTTCCGCCTGTGGTGATGACATGTCTTGGCTTGGGAGGTTTCGGCTGCACCCTAGGGAGACTCCTTCACAATGCCACACCAACTAACGCTTGGCTAGTCAATAGAGGGCTCGTCCAGGATGTTATGTGCCCTTGGGGTTGTAACAAGGAAGAAACTAGGGACCACATTTCTACTAAGTGCTTGATTGTCAATGTGCTGCAAATGCTGCGAAGGTGGGGATTTTCTATCTCAAACTTCAGCTTTATCGATGATGCCACCTGCCGGCCAACTTTTCGATGTGAAAAATTTAATTTAATTTTTAAGGTAAAAGGTATATTGTTCAAATTATGAAAGTAGTGTTTTAATTTTTTTTTTTCAGAAAATGAAACTGAATGGATCTCATTAGTCCAATAGTTTGCATAATCGTGTTTGACACCCTGAATACTACACATTTCAAGAGAAAAATGTAGATTCCGGTAATAGACCCAATTCTGCAAACTAAACGATTTGTGACATCCATTTGGTCTGCGAACCTTTTATATGTGACCGACAAATTTCCCTATTTAATACAAAAATTAAATAGAGTTTATTTTACCTGGGTTCCAAGTTTCCTATAGAGGCAAGCCTCTATAGTTAATTATATCCCAAGTGACGGGAGTCACTTGAGAAAACTCTCGATAATGATCAGTGGTTCTAGACTTCAAGAATTCAAAGTTCAGGTTTTCAAGGTAGAACGCGAAAAAAATAAGTGGGAATGACTCAAGTAAGAACAATCATTTCAGGAATCCAAAGGAAGTAAAGGGTAGGGGATGTCACAGATCCAGAGGGGAATCCTCAGCGACCTCCCAAACTATCCTACTGTATGTCTGTGTTTTAGAGAGAATTTTATTTGAATGTTGAATCACGTTAATTTTATTATTTGGGACTTACATTTGCATAATAACTGGATATGCAAATAACCTGCATGGGTAAGAGGTTTTACGTCGTTCTGGGCGACAACCTCGGAACCTAAGACGAGTTAGGACTTACGCTACATAACGTGGTTGCGTAGGGGCCTAAAAGAGGGCGAGGAATTACGTCGCGCTAGACGACCTACCTCGAAATCCTATGGGTTGTTTAAACTAAGAAAGTTTAACTGGTGAAGACTTATTTTGCTGTTGTAGAATGACGACCACCTCAACTTGTAGTCTGCTCCAAACTTTTTGTCGAGCTGCCCACGAAGTTGCTCCAAATTCCTTGTCGACGCAACACTCCTAAAGTTTAAGGTTCAAAATGTTGTACAATGCACGTTTCAATGTCTCAGTTTTGTTGTCATTATGGGGGGTTAAAGTTGATTAGAGCGACACCGATTAAGATCCCTCATTCCGGTACACTATTTTCTTTTAAATTTACTTAGTCTAAAGTTGTGAAACCCATTTAAACCGGTGAGATCTCGTTAGCAACCGTGAGTTACCTTCTCCGAGGGACTCCCGTAAATTCGAGAGAACGTATTTTTTTTTTTGTTTTAAAAATGTTGCTTAATTTTGAAAAAATTATTTTGTTTTGAAAGTAAGATTGTATTCAGTACCTGCATAATGTGTTAGAGCAAGAGTAATTGCAATAAATAAATAACAACAAATAAAATATACCTGCATGCGTGGTGTATCTGCTGCTATTCCTGTTGCATGTTTAACTCACAAAGCACAATATAATTTGCAGGGAATTTAAGTAAATTACAGAGAAAATAAAAAACAGTAAACAGTAGAATAAATTGTAGTAACAACTAGGAACTCCAAACAAGTGATCTTAAGGTTTTCTACAACTATTGATTGCAACTAGCGAGCTAGTATGATGATTCTACGACCTCCTACGGCTCCGAGAAGCAACTAGCAAGTGTGTTTGGTGATCCTACTACTCCTGACAACAGTTAGGAATTTCGAATAACGCCTGTATGAGTTCCTATGAACCAAAACAACAATGGACAACACCTATGTGACTTCCTACGAACCTAAATCGTGGTGGGCAGCAACTAGATGACTTCCAAATGATGGTGTACAGCTACTAGGTGGCTACTTACGAACCCAAATCGGGGTGGACAGCTCCTAGGTGGTTTCATATGAATTCAAATCGTGGTGGGCAACAACTAAATGGCTTCCTACAAACCCAAATTGTGGTGGACAGCTCCTAGGTGGCTTCCTACGAACCCAAATCGTGGTGGGCAGTAACTAGATGGCTTCCTACGAATCCAAATAGTGGTGGACAGCTCCTAGGTGGCTTCCTACGAACCCAAATCACGGTGGGCAACTTCTAGGTGGCTTCTTATGAACCCAAATCGTGGTGGACAACTATCAGGTGGCTTACTACGAACCCAAATCGGGGTGGACGGCTCCTAGGTGGCTTCCTACGAACCCAAATCGTGGTAGACAACTCCTAGGTGGCTTCCTACGACATCGGACAGCGGTTAGGAGCATTGGGCAACACTCTACAACACATATACAGCGATTAAGTTGTTCAAGATCGACCAATAAAAGTACCTTGAAGCAGTGATCAAGTTGCCAAATGAATAAAATTGTGCAACAGACTAATACTTGCATCTTTTTAACCAAGACATAAATTCGATTAACACAATTCAATGCAAAAAAAAACTATTCGGAGATCTGCAAAAATCAGTCCCTATGATTGGGAGAGCTACTAACATAACAAATGTAAGCAGATAAATAAATTTTGAAGTGTTTATAGCATAAATTAAGCTCAGCCTTCATGAGATCAAATCTTATAGGTGAAAGAATGCATGTGAAAGCTTTAAACCAGATTGAATCTACATAAACATAACTAATTCAATTCCTCAGAAAGTTTCCTTCTAGCTTTCAACAGATTCCATAACTTTAATTAAAGATCTATAAAAAAAAAGTTTAAGCGAGGAGATCGGCCTGTACCGACGAATCAGATCACACAGTAACTGAAACCTCTCCTGCGTGAAGAAGAGGGAGTTCGGGCAGATGCTTCTGTTCGCAGAAGAGGAGCTGGGGCCGAACAGGGGAGGCAAAAGGCGAGCGGGAAGCTTTCTGCGATGAGGGAGTCGAGCAGGGGATGATCGAACGAATCCGAGGAGGGGAGGAAGGAGACGAGCCTTCCTGTTCGCAGAGATGGGGTGCCAGATTTATTCGCAGAAGAGGGGCTAGGGCTTCGGTACGTGAGGCAGAGAGGGGAAGAAGGCGAGTCGCAGAGGAGCGTACGGGAGACAGGATCGAGCTCTGTAGCTTCGGTGCGGGAGACGGGAGAGAGCAAGTGGCTTCGGTGCGGGAGACGAGAGAGAGAAAGCGGGGTTCTTCGGCGCAAGGAGGAGGCGAGCGGGCGAGCAGACGTTCAGGAAAGGCAGAGGAGGAAGACCGGCGGGACAGGAGCCGACGTTCGGGAAAGGCAGAGGAGGAAGATTAGGCGAGGGTGTCGAGCGGGAGAAAGAAATAGGCAGCGGGAGAGTTAGCCGTTGCTCGAATCAATTGGGCGGGGAATTAAATAGTTTCCAGATGCAGGGGAGGATTAAATGGAATGTATTAACACCTGAATTAATTTTTATTAAGACAAAAATTAAATAATTCGTTTGAATTTTGAAATTTGAATTTCAAATTCAGATGAGCTGGTGCCTAGCCCGTGTTCAGCCCGAGTCCAACTTGAATCGAACCCGAGTCAAACCTGGGCTGAGCCCGAGCCCCGCTGAAAAAAGTGCATCGATATTCGTGCTAGTCGCTCGCACGCGAAACTATAAAGATATGGGTGTCCTTCCTAGCTAAAGTTGACGTTTCGAACGCGTCTGCGTGATCCGTTTCGGCATCCGGGGTTGTCCGGACGAGTTTGCCGACGGACGAGTCAAATTAAGCCAAAATTGTGCGGGGTGCGATGCGTGCGCAAAAATGCGGTATTATCGAGCGTTCGGGTCGCCAAGGGGTTTTCTAGGGGCTGCTCCTATTAATGTAGGAACTCAACTCGAGCTTCATGTGTCGATCCTAATCAACTCAATGGAATGTCGAGGATTTGGGACCGCCCATGCGAAACTCGAAGGAGTGACGAGGTGGATCGAATTTTCTAAATGGTGTGGGTTCTGGACTAGTCTTCTAGGAGGGTCAAATAAGAGAAGCCTAAAGCTAGATCCTAGGCTCTAAGGAGAGAAGTAACGACCTCATCCGAAAATGAGGTCAACACCACCTTGAAGATCGTGACCTCTTCTTGCTCCACTCCCAAATTTTGCTGGCTCACATCTATTGTCATGCTATCCATTAATGTTGGAGATCGCGCAATGCCAAAAATCATGGGAGTGCATGTCCTGAACCTACTGTCGTGGCGGCGATGATCCTTGAATCTTTAAACAAAACATACTCCTTTACTATTTCCTAGCATAGGGACACAAGCCGGTCTCATGAACTACTTTCGAGGCCAATGTTGATGGTGCACTTCTTCTGAGTGGTTGCAGGGATGGGAATTGTGATTCAGGATGAGATCAGGCAAGTGCTTATTGCAGTAGGCCACCAACTGCAACATTGGGATTGTGGATTTGTCGAGTTGCAAGCCATCCTATCCATTTGTAGTAAACAAAAATGAAGAAGAAAATGCAATGAAAATTCTTACCTGAGCATTACTGATAAGTAGTCTTCATCCGGCTTCATAACTATCCTCAACAAGAATTATCCGTGGAGGAATATATTGCTGAATTCAAATAGTTGGGGCTGAAAGGCAATCATTCCAAACCCATAGTGAATGCTACTGCATGTTTTTGGGTGGTCTACGACCATCTATTGTTAATGTGGTTCTACTCCAACTATTGTGGATCTTAAGTGACGTGATTAACTTGGCGGTGAAGGTTAAAAAGCCGCAGAAATTTGGTAGAAACATCCTATTATGCATTCCTGCTAATGATTTGGCTGTTTCTAGCAAATTAGTCCAATTCTGGGCACAAGCCAGTGGTCGAAATTTTGAAAACTATAACAAATCTGCTTTCCACTCTCAAGGGACTGTTACTACAGTGTGGGATACATCTGATATAAGATGCTTCAAATGTCATGGGTTTGAGCACAGTCTTGAATTATTCTAGTGGTGGAGGTGGTTGATCTAGAGGAAAATGATGTGGTAGAAGGAGAAGATACTAATCCAACAAGGGTCCAAATTATGCATGCGGATGAATGAGAATTACTTGTGATAAAACTTCAGATGAATGGGAACTACTTGTGATAAGACTTCTCATAAGCGTCGAACAATCTTCCAATAAAGATTGATTACGAATAAACATCTTTAGAACATGGTACATAGTTCAGGACAATGTTTGTAACCTTATCATCGATGTCGGAAGTTGTGAGAACGTGGTTGAAACTACCATGGTGGAGAAGCTTGGGCTAACTCAACATCATTGCCATCCCTATCAACTCACCTTACTAAAATTAAAGTCACCTGACAATGCATGGTGCTATTTTCGATTGATCGAAAAAATCTTCAGTAGTAGGTTTTATTTGATATAACTCCTATGGATGTTTGTTACACATTGCTTGGTCGGACTTGTCAATATGACGCCGTACAAATCATGATTGTTATGCTAACACTTATTCTTTTTTCGAAGCTGTAATTCAAACTAGTTTGGTGTCTATGAAGGAGATTCAGGTTGGGGCTGGAATAAACACTGTTACTCCTTCATTGCTTTTGAAAGATTTTAAGGAGATAGCTATGGGGTATCTCTTGATCATAACTAAGAGTTTCGGGCATTTACCTACAACTCATTCCGAAGTGTAGGGAATGATACAACAGTTCGAAGATAAATTTCTGACAGAGATTCTTGCAGGATTGCCTTTTATGAAAGAGGTACAACATGCCATTGACATTTAGCCTGACTTGGTCTTCCCCAACAAACTTGTATCTAGGATGTCTCCAAAGGAGTACGAGGAACTTCAATGCTAAGTGGATGAGCTTATCCACAAAGGCTTGGTACAATATAGGGTAAGCTCGCGCCTGATTTCAGCTCTCTTGGCTCCAAAGAAGGATGGATTTGAAGATTCAATGTTTGAATCATCATCGGTGCCTGTGCACGACGTGTATGACGATGAATATTTTTCGGTTTCTAATCATGGACATGGTCGGAAAGGAGACTAGTTTTTGGAGTGAAAATTTTTGAATATGCAGTGATAAAAGTGCTGATTGTGAAGATTCCTACGCTGGAAGGTATTTGCAGAGTGATCAAACTATACGATATGTTGATTCTGCTTTTCTTAGCCATCGACATCAGACTGATATACATGGTCATATGGACCAGACATTATTACTCCGACAACAATCAAGCTTGAAAGCTCAATTACTCCATCCCAACCTTGATATGAGAGAAGCTGAATATTTTACAATAAGAACTACTCCTATTAGTCCCAGTTCTCGATAAATTGATGTCAAGTGGATTGAGATCCTTCAAAATTGGATCTTGATGCCCCTTTATCCAGTTTCAATAATGATGATGTTGGAAGATGCTTGGATCATCAAACTTAACCTACTGGGGGATTAGAGAGACTCCATTTTTCAATGTCTTCGAGTTGGCTGGTCATTATGGAACAGATTCTGAGATTGCTCAATATTAGGGAACTTTTCCAACTCTAGGAGAATGACGTGGGAGCTAGAGTTTTATTTTAGTTTATGTCTTCGTTTATGTATTTTAGATTATTGCTTTGTCTCTATATTTTAGGATGACATACTTGTAATTAGCAGTGTAGCCTTTTAAATAGAGGCTGTTTTGTGTGGGCCGGGTATGGAGAGTTTTGATTGGTTGTAATAACCTTTCCCGTACCTTTTCTAGTTAAGAAATGTATTCAGTTTTCTGGAGTGGCGCGTAGGCAATGATCAGCCATCTTTCATTTCATTTTAGCAACTCATTTTTTTTTTCTTGAGCGAGTTTAGTGACGGATAATAATAAGTTGCACTTTGGGTTAGGCATAAAAGACATGTAAGAGTCAATTGTTAGAATTTTTTAGAAAATGACAGAACCTATTCTGACCACCTTAAATAATGATGACTCATATATAATTCAAAATTAAAATTTTAGTGGAAGATATTTTTGTCTTCTTTGGTATGTATTGAAGCTCTTGAGTCTACCAAGTAGTAGTTTTCTTTCAAGCAGCCAAGCTTACTTCGATGATATTTTAGAATTAGATTTTAATGGGAGAATGTTTGATCTTCTTTGGCTTGCTATCAACAAGGCTAAAGAAGAAGAGACGTCTTGCGATTTGAATTTGTAACTAACACTCTTTAGAATTTTCAATCCATTATTTCCTCATGGATATTCAATGTTTTCGATCAGGATCATTCATTTTAAAATTGATTTCCAGCGTTGGAGTTGCTTGCTTCTTTGTTACAGTTGCCATTATCTCTTTTCTTACGGGATACTTCACATATGTTTTCACTACTTTGGCTGAACAAAGATTGGCTTTTAGTGTTGGTGAAGTATTCATTAGACGTCAGCCTTGAGAAGAGGCTCCATATTGAAGGACTCTTCAGTTTCACAAGGAGTAGAGTTGATTTCTCTGATGACATCTTGAAAATTAGAATGAGAAGAGAAGAGAGTAGAAAAGAGTAGATTTTATGATTGAATTTTATTCCCTTTTTCCGTTTAAATTGCAAGATTAGAAATTGGGCACATGGAGATGGAAAAATAACTATTAGAGAATGAAAAAAAAAAATGAAACTTGTCTTGAATTCTGATATCTAGAATTAACCATACAAANAGTAGTAGTTTTCTTTCAAGCAGCCAAGCTTACTTCGATGATATTTTAGAATTAGATTTTAATGGGAGAATGTNTAATGTGCTGCAAATGCTGCGAAGGTGGGGATTTTCTATCTCAAACTTCAGCTTTATCGATGATGCCACCTGTCGGCCAACTTTTCGATGTGAAAAATTTAATTTAATTTATAAGGTAAAAGGTATGTAGTTCAGATTATGAAAGTAGTGTTTTAATTTTGTTTTTCAGAAAATGAGACTGAATGAATCTCATTAGTCCAATAGTTTGCATAATCATGTTTGACACCCTGAATACTACACATTTCAAGAGAAAAATGTAGATTCCGGTAATAAACCCAATCCTGCAAACTAAACGATTTGTGAGATCCATTTGGTCTGCGGACCTTTTATATGTGACCGACAAATTTTCCTATTTAATACAAAGATTAAATAAAGTTTATTTTACCTGGGTTCCAAGTTCCCTATAGAGGCAAGCCTCTATAATTAATTATATCCCAAATGACGGGAGTCACTTGAGAAAACTCTCGATAATAATCAGTGGTTCTAGACTTCAAGAACTCAAAGTTCAGGTTTTCAAGGTAGAACGCGGAAAAAATAAGTGGGAATGACTCAAGTAAGAACAATCCTTTCAGGAATCCAAAGGAAGTAAAGGGTAGGGGATGTCACAGATCCAGAGGAGAATCCTCAACGACCTCCCAAACTATCCTACTATATGTCTGTGTTTTAGAGAGAATTTTATTTGAATGTTGAATCCCGTCAATTTTATTATTTGGGACTTATATTTGCATAATAACTGAATATGCAAATAACCTGCATGGGTAAGAGGTTTTACGTCGTTCTGGGCGACAACCTCGGAACCTAAGGCGAGTTAGGACTTACGCTACACAACGTGGTTGCGTAGGGGCCTAAAAGAGGGCGAGGAATTACGTCGCGCTAGACGAGCTACCTCGAAATCCTATGGGTTGTTTAAACTAAGAAAGTTTAACTGGTGAAGACTTATTTTGCTGTTGTAGAATGACGACCACCTCAACTTGTAGTCTACTCCAAACTCTTGGTCGAGCTGCCAACAAAGTTGCTCCAAATTCCTTGTCGACGCAGCAGTCCTAAAGTTTAAGGTTCGAAATGTTGTACAATGCACGTTTCAATGTCTCAGTTTTGTTGTCATTATGAGGGGTTAAAGTTGATTAGAGCGACACCAATTAGGATCCCACGGTTCCCTCATTCCAGTATCACAATTTTTTTTTGAATTTACTTAGTCTAAATGAGTTGTGAAACCCATTTAAACCGGTGAGATCTCGTTAGCAACCGTGAGTTACCTCCTCCGAGAGACTCCCATAAATTCGAGAGAACGTATTATTTTTTTTTGTTTTAAAAATGTTGCTTTATTTTGAAAAAAGTATTTTGTTTTGAAAGTAAGATTGTATTCAGTACCTGCATAATGTGTTAGAGCAAGAGTAATTGCAATAAATAAATAACAACAAATAAAATATACCTGCATACATGGCGTATCTGCTGCTATTCCTGTTGTATGTTTAACTCACAGAGCACAATATAATTTGCAGGGAATTTAAGTAAATTACAGAGAAAATAAAAAAACAGTAAACAGTAGAACAAATTATAGTAACAACTAGGAACTCCAAACAAGTGATCTTAAGGTTTTCTACAACTACTGATTGCAACTAGCGAGCTAGTATGGTGATCCTACGACCTCCTACGGCTCCGAGAAGCAACTAGCAAGTGTGTATGGTGATCCTACTACTCCTGACAACAGCTAGAAATTTCGAATAACGCCTGTATGAGTTTCTATGAACCAAAACAACAATGGACAACACCTATGCGACTTCCTACGAACCTAAATCGTGGTGGGCAGCAACTAGATGACTTCCAAATGATGGTGTACAACTACTAGGTGGCTACCTACGAACCCAAATCGGGGTGGACAGCTCCTAGGTGGTTTCCTATGAATCCAAATCGTGATGGGCAACAACTAAATGGCTTCTTACAAACCCAAATCGTGGTGGACAGCTCCTAGGTGGCTTCCTACGAACCCAAATCGTGGTGGGTAGCAACTAGATGACTTCCTACGAACCCAAATAGTGGTGGACAGCTCCTAGGTGGCTTCCTACGAACCCAAATCACGGTGGGCAACTCCTAGGTGGCTTCTTATGAACCCAAATAGTGGTGGACAACTACTAGGTGGCTTACTACGAACCCAAATCGGGGTGGACGGCTCCTAGGTGGCTTCCTACGAACCCAAATCGTGGTAGACAGCTCCTAGGTGGATTCCTACGACATCGGACAGCGGTTAGGAGCATTGGGCAACACTCTACAACACATATACAGTGATTAAGTTGTTCAAGATCGACCAATAAAAGTACCTTGAAGCAGTGATCAAGTTGCCAAATGAATAAAATTGTGCAACAGACTAATACTTGCATCTTTTTAATCGAAACGGATCACGCAGACGCGTTTGGAACGTCGACTTTAGCTAGGAATGACGTGATTAACTTGGCGGTGAAGGTTAAAAAGCCGCAGTAATTTGGTAGAAACATCCTATTATGCATTCCTACTAATGATTTGGCTGTTTCTAGCAAATTAGTCCAATTCTGGACACAAGCCAGTGGTCGAAATTTTGAAAACCATAACAAATCTGCTTTCCACTCGCAAGGGACTGTTACTACAGTGTGGGATACATCAGATATAAGATGCTTCAAATGTCATGGGTTTGAGCACATAGTCTTGAATTATTCTAGTGGTGGAGGTGGTTGATCTAGAGGAAAATGATGTGGTAGAAGGAGAAGATACTAATCCAACAAGAGTCCAAATTATGCATGCAGATGAATGAGAATTACTTGTGATAAGACTTCAGATGAATGGGAACTACTTGTGATAAGACTTCTCATAAGCGTCGAACAATCTTCCAATAAAGATTGATTAGGAGTAAACATCCTTAGAACATGGTACATAGTTCAGGACAATGTTTGTAACCTTATCATCTATGCTGGAAGTTGTGAGAACGTGGTTGCNGCAGTTGAAAACTATGAATCAACAAATGGTATTACCTACAAACTGAAGCAAAAAGTTTTAAAAATGTTGAAGGAGCGAATTTACCCAATTCAATCTTGGATTTCTTAAAGAACTAACGTATGGGAGAAGAAATTTTGAGGCTCTGACGCGGATTAAATATGTTTGCTGTTTTAGGGTTCAATTTGTTTTCTGATTTCAAATTTCCGCCTCTGGGCTTTTTCCCTTGCTAAGGCTGTATCCAAGGACAGGTGATGCTCCAGTTGTATCCTGCTTTGATGTGGTGACTACCTTTACCTAATCTTTCATACAATCCCCTCTCGTGCTCGCTACTCTTCTGCCCGCCCTTCTTCCNGCAGTTGAAAACTATGAATCAACAAATGGTATTACCTACAAACTGAAGCAAAAAGTTTTAAAAATGTTGAAGTGGTGAATTTACCCAATTCAATCTTGGATTTCTTAAAGAACTAACGTATGGGAAAAGAAATTTTGAGGCTCTGACGCGGAGCTTTCTTGGGCTGAACTAGGCAGCCACCCCATCCTAGTTATTTTAAATATGTTTGCTGTTTTAGGGTTCAATTTGTTTTCTGATTTCAAATTTCTGCCTCCGGGCTTTTTCTCGTGCTAAGGCTTTATCCAAGGACAGGTGGTGCTCCAGTTGTATCCTGCTTTGATGTGGTGACTACCTTTACCTAATCTTCCATACAATCCCCTCTCGTGCTCGCTACCCTTCTGCCCGCCCTTCTTCTCCCCTGCTTCCAGCCGCTAGCCACCCTACCACCCCTTCTTCCTTACTTTCAGCCGCGAGCCACCCTATCACCGCCTTCCTTCTTGGTTTCAGCCATCGACCGTCCAACCATCCCTCCTTCTCTGTTTCCAACCATTGGCCGGCCATTATCATTCCATCCACCATCCCAAACCACCCCCCTCATTCCTGCTCGCCCTACCTAGCAACCAACCTTCCTTCCACATCCAGTTCATGGGTCGCGTTTGCNCATTGGCCGGCCATTATCATTCCATCCACCATCCCAAACCACCCCCCTCATTCCTGCTCGCCCTACCTAGCAGCCAACCTTCCTTCCACATCCAGTTCATGTGTCGCGTTTGTAATCACTTTTAATTTCAACAATAAAGTATTTTTCCATTATGGTTTTTAGGTTAAGTTCGGTGTCAACTGGTATGTGAGCTAGTGCAACTCTAGTCCTAGCATTTGCCCTACCCCCGCCAAAATTTCTTTTTTCCTACTCTCAACCACCTCTTCCTATCTCCAAACTCTAATCATGCCATCAATGAGGTACATGCCGAAACCTTCCCAANACTCTCAACCACCTCTTCCTATCTCCAAACTCTAATCATGCCATCAATGAGGTACATGCCGAAACCTTCCCAGGATGAGATGCAACGAGAAAGCCGTCGGCTTAAATAGAGACTTGCGGAGATTGATGATGGAATCTAAAGGTAATTTACCCTCTGTAATGCTCAAATTTCAAAAAACCAGGTGCGGCGCATTTGAAAAATACCTCAAGTGTTACATCTATCTCAATTTAATCAAAATAATTTTTTAAAATTCTATACATAGAATCAATCAGCNTTGAAAAATACCTCAAGTGTTACATCTATCTCAATTTAATCAAAATAATTTTTTAAAATTCTATACATAGAACCAATCAGCTCGATATAAAATACCTTGCATGAATTGTTAACAGATTTGAGATATATAAAATTAGGTAAGTTTTATTAACTTAATTAATTCTTAATTATCCCAACTCATTCCTTTATCTTCCATGCCCGCCCACCTTGTACCTCACCGCCTAATGCCTTTTATTCCCTTTGTTCGGTTGAATAGGGAGTCCCGAGCTTTGAATTCCTCCCCTCCGCCTCTCTTCTCTCACAGGATCTCGATTCTCCCTCCTTCACGCGACTGCAGCAGCTCGGCAGAAGCAGGGCTCTGTGACCCTTTCTACAATGCAAGGGGGCGAGCTAATGAAGGAATCGAGAGGTCACCTGGGAAGTTTCAAGGTTCCTGGGCAATTTCTGTAAGTGTGAATCCCTCATGTCNCTCCCTCCTTCACGCGACTGCAGCAGCTCGGCAGAAGCAGAGCTCTGTGACCCTTACTACAATGCAAGGGGGCGAGCTAACGAAGGAATCAAGAGGTCACCTGGGAAGTTTCAAGGTTCCTGGGCAATTTCTGTGAGTGTGAATCCCTCATGTTATTTTAAACTTTTATTGCCTTCCTCACACTTTTGTATTGAAGTTTGTCTCATTTTTCATGCTTTTCTTCTATTCGATAGCTGTCAGAGGTGTCGATCTTATATTGGAAGTGTCGAAAGTAATTTAAAATTTTTCGTGCGGGTTTCAACATGTAATTAACTAGGAGAAAATGAAGATTAAGGTGCTAGGAAAAAGAGAAGTGAAATTGGTGATTTTGGAAAGTTAGGCTCTATTTGNTTTCCTTCTATTCGATAGCTGTCAGAGGTGTCGATCTTATATTGGAAGTGTCGAAAGTAATTTAAAATTTTTTGTGCGGGTTTCAACACGAAATCAACTAGGAGAAAATGAAGATTAAGGTGCTAGGAAAAAGAGAAGTGAAATTGGTAATTTTGGAAAGTTAGACTCTATTTAGCGCAGCTGCAGCTGCGCTGCCTCTGGAAGCAGCTGCAGGGAAACAACTGCGGGAAAACTGACTGTCTGTTTGGTGCAGCTGTGTGAAACCAGTTGTTTATGGAAAAAAAGACCATACTGCTCCTGTTTAGTAAAATTGTTTCAAATAAGAGTATAACAATAGTTTTTTTGGAACTTTAGTAAGCCCCCAAAGTGCTAACAACTTCTGTTTAGAAATAAGAACACATATGCAACACAATCTTATATATTTAAAATAGTAGCCAAGTACAGATGCTCCTCTCACGACACAATGAGTATCATAAGAACANGGAAGCAGCTGCAGGGAAACAACTGCGGGAAAACTGACTGTCTGTTTGGTGCAGCTGTGTGAAACCAGTTGTCGGGCAGTCGTTTATGGAAAAAAAGACCATACTGCTCCTGTTTAATAAAACTGTTTCAAATAAAAGTATAACAATAGTTTTTTTGGAACTTCAGTAAGCCCCCAAAGTGCTAACAACTTCTGTTTAGAAATAAGAACACATATGCAACACAATCTTATATATTTAAAATAGTAGCCAAGTACAGATGCTTATCTCACGACACAGTGAGTATCATAAGAACACAAAAAAAAAAAAACTCTAAAACAATTACAATGAGAATCAACAAGATAATTACATTGTTCTTAACATTCGCACGGTGTTGCTCCCGTGCCAGACTTTCCTCAAGTGATGTTCTCCATCCCCGATCATCGTCGTCAGGTGCATCAACCGAACCTTCTGCCCAATGGAAGAAGTGACACTGCTCGACGATGCTCCGTGGGCAGCTGTAGAAATTTCTCCCATAGCTGTGTGGCTGACGTGACGTCAACAGGGAAGTTTGGAGGCCACAATGACAGAGAATGCGTCGGGATGTCCCGAAAATTCTTGAGCTCGTGTTTTCCTGATTGCAACAAAGGAGTAAACAACAGACAAATATTGTAAGTATAAAATGGAATAGTAAACAACAGACAAATATTGTTCTTTTACCTAACACAAAAAAAAAGTAATGTTTATAAAATATGCAGCCATTGCTTCTGCTTCTGCCTCAAAGAATTACAATTAATTCTTACCTTGCCATCATATTCCTTCTTGAGAAAAATTTCGAGAGCAATACATGGAGGAGTTCCAACAGTGGACTTCGGTTGTGAATGTAATACTACAAAGNAACAAAAAAAAAAAAAACTCTAAAACAATTACAATGAGAATCAACAAGATGATTACATTGTTCTTAACATTCGCACGGTGTTGCTCTCGTGCCAGACTTTCCTCAAGTGATGTTCTCTATCCCCGATCATCGTCGTCAGGTGCATCAACCGAACCTTCTGCCCAACGGAAGAAGTGACACTGCTCGACGATGCTCCGTGGGCAGCTGTAGAAATTTCTCCTATAGCTGTGTGGTTGACGTGACGTCAACAGGGAAGTTTGGAGGCCACAATGGCAGAGAATGCGTCGGGATGTCCCGAAAATTCTTGAGCTCGTGTTTTCCTGATTGCAACAAAGGAGTAAACAACAGACAAATATTGTAAGTATAAAATGGAATAGTAAACAACAGACAAATATTGTTCTTTTACCTAACACAAAAAAGAAGTAATGTTTATAAAATATGCAGCCATTGCTTCTGCTTCTGCCTCAAAGAGTTACAATTAATTCTTACCTTGCCATCATATTCCTTCTTGAGAAAAATTTCGGGAGCAATACATGGAGGAGTTCCAACAACGGACTTCAGTTGTGAATGTAATACTACAGAATGAAAAAACATATTTTAATACTGCCAAGTTAACGACCATCATCAAGTAGAAAAGGAGGAAACAAAAAAGGAACATCAATTTGCCGCAAAAGAAATTAAATTTCAAACTTAAATTATTATTAATGCTGTGTGAGAACTCTGTATTCTTCTTCCACTAGAACAAGACGTGCATAAATCTATTTTTATTGTTTTTATATATTCCAAAGAGATGCATCAAAAAGTAACATTCAATGTAATATTCCCAAACTTTATCTTGAAATTCAAATCATACAAGTTACAATGACAAGTAAGCACTATTATTTTGTTGACACAATATAACATGCAATATGATGAATATTTTAACATTGCATTAATCTACAAAAACACTTGATAAAGCAAAAAACATTCAGAACTTAGGTATTATTTTTATTAATTCTGCATAATAAAACCAACATGGATGAAATGCATCCTTACCTATGCATCTATAGATAACAGATGATGTGGCAAAAATCTCACGAGCTAATAACATCTTTGGCAAATTATTTATCATAGCTAGCTGATTGGGAAACTTGATGGAAAAAATGGTGAAAAACATAATCAAAATTTCATAATTGATTTGATTTAAGTTTAATTAGCATTTCATATTTTTATTTTCGGTCAGTAGCTCAACCTAGTATCCAGGCCAATTAATTTGGCTATTATGGCATGAAATTATGTTAAATATTTTTAGTATAGTAACCAACATTTGATTTTCATCTTATAGTTTTTGAAACCGTTGTTGGAGAGAGNCAGTAGCTCAACCTAGTATCCAGGCCAATTAATTTGGCTATTATGGCATGAAATTATGTTAAATATTTTTAGCATAGTAACCAACATTTGATTTTCATCTTATAGTTTTTGAAACCGTTGTTGGAGAGAAAAGAAGATGAAAAAAGTACCGACGATGCACCTTTTTGCAGCTATTTTTAGATGAGGAAAAAAGAGGATATTTAGTTCACGAAAGAACCACACTACGGTGGAAGAAGCGGGCTGTGCAGGTTTGAGAGAGAGGAAGGAAGAGGAAGGAGACCGATGGACAGAGCTTCCTTTCGACGGGAAGATAAGGGAAGAAGAAAGAAAGAGCCGAACAGCCAGAGAAGATGACCAACGAGCGAACGCGAGAGGAGGGGCGAAAGGAGCAGAGCTTCATTTCGCTTAACAATTCGAACAAACCCAGACCTTCGATCAAAGGGGCAACTGAGTAAAAATAGAATGGCTGAACTCGGGCCGCAGGGTCGATCCCCTGGCCCGCTTTTTGCGAAGACCTCCCCCTGCGGTGGCCGCAAAGTTCTTCTGCCGCACCCCCAAACAACAGAAGTCCACGGTGGGGTGCCGCGAAGCTGTCCTGCTGCGCCCCCAAACATACCCTTAAATTTATGCCGAGAATCTTTTTTGAGGTATGTTTTAGGGAATAAGTTATATTTTGGGTTAATCATGTTATGAGCCCGAATTTTATGATTTTCTTAGATGTCTACGTTTCCCAGGTTATGCATACGAGGCGTCTGGTTCGAGACAAGCATGTGTGAACTCATCATAGGGCTGCTTCGTCAAGTCATGTGAAATAATCTTGTGCTAATTTAATAAAAATAATTTTTTATAGGTTTTCATATGATTTTTAGTTTGACACCGATGCATTTAAAAATTCTTGCGTATTGTAAATGTATACATGAAATTGAAAGTATGAATGCATGTTTATTTATCTTACGATACATGTGATGTTATGATCGTTCTATGATATATATGACTGTGCTTATAATGCTAATTGCCTGCATTTATTCATTTATTATGCTTCATACCTATAATACATGTAATACCTATACATAAATGATGATTTAAATGTCACGGGTAATTTGAGATAGACTATTACATGAGTTCTTGCAAATAAACTATGCAAGAATTTAGTATTTTTGACAGAATATTAAGGATCCGTGAGTATCAGTGAAGCTATCAATAACTACTTCGTTGGGGGAAGCCCATCATTTATTGATAATTTATATGATCTTTAAGGCAGGGTAACTACTAATGATGAAAGAGCATGAAAATAATTGAGCCCTATACATTAAACAAATGACATTATTATGAAATGACATTGTTTTGATTATATACTATAAACATATTTTTGATTATACTTATGATTTCATACTTACGACATACGTGTTGCACCACAATCTTGATTTTTATACTGCTCACTCTCTTTTCATGTTCTTTATCATGCTAGCATGTTCTTACTTGTGTGTGTAGATATGTATAATTCCTACGAGCATGCACATTATTTATTTTTCATGTAAAAAATCTTATGTTAGTCCCGATTAATATTTTGAGCTCGTTGCTCATTCTTGGTCATTTCCTTCCTAGTAGGGGCAACGAGCATCGGGCCAAGTAGTAATGTGTCTTTGTACAACTTTTGCATGATAGTTTTGGGAGTTTGTATATATATTTCGCGCACATACTTTTATTATATTTGATTTAATAGCTTTGTATAGTTTTCATTTTTTGGATGATATGATTTCCATGCTTCTAAGTTTTTATATGAATGAATTATAAAATGCAGTGTATCGCGTATGTTGCGGCAATTTAGTTAGACTAATTCATCACCCACTGGGTCATGATTATAAAGGTTAGGACAAGTGTTGTTGAGAGTTGATTTGACCAAATTAACAGTCTCTGTCCCACCACGATTGACCTTATCAGGGGTGTGACACCTTCGACCGTGATCTAGAGAGTCGAAGGGGAGAAAGGGACGAGATACTGAATCTGTTTCATAGGGAAGATTTTTGGGTGCAATTAGTTTAGTAGATCTTCGAGTATAAGGAAGTGTCAGAGGACAAACGCGTGAAACTAATAGCCATCAAGTTTAAGAAAAACGCCTCCTTGTGGTGGGAAAGTTTAAAAAGACAAAGGAGAGACGAAAATGATAAAATTACCAAGTGGGAGAAGATGAGGACGGAGATGCAGAGAAATTACCTTCTTATTACTGCCAAAATATGCGCTACTGGAACTAGTTCAAAACTCAACAGAAAGAAAAAGCAAACTTTTGCTAAGCGCTGAATTAAGGGTTACAACACGACACAAATTGGAAAGGAATATACAACACTAATATATGGCTAGGGCCAGAAGAGAAGATTTAAGCGCGGTAGTGGCGTCTGCGAAGTGGTAAGGGGGTGATGAAGGCTTGGTGGTGGTATTGTAGGTTAGAAAGTGGTTTGTTGGACTATAGGTGTGCTGGACAACAATGATTGTTGCAGAGGAAGGGATGACAGGGTGTAGATAAACGGTCGCGGGGGCGGAATATCAAAGGCTGCTGTTGGGAAAGGAAGAATGGGATGTTGGGAGCTGGACTGGAGATTGGACAACAAAGCTGCAACAACAACAAATTTCAGTCAAGGGCCAGGGGTGCTGATGGCTAAGGAAGCGGAGGAGAAGGGTTGGGGAAAAAATATGGGAGAGGATACAACACCATCTCGGTTTGGAAAAGTGGCCGTTAGGGGTTTGGAAAAGTGGCAGCAAGGTAGAGGAGAGGTTGAACTGTGGAGATTCAATGACACAACAATGGTGGCTTGTTGCTTTGGGCGGCAACAAGTAGAAAAGAGTGGATGCAGCATGGTAACGACAGGACAAGCAGTGACACCTTGTTTTTTGAGCAGCAACAACAAGTTAGGTGGATGGACAACAGGGAATGGGAGGTAAAAAAGCAGCAGTTTGCTTTTTGGGGGTGGCAACAACAAGATGGAGGAGTTTTGGGGCGGTTGTGAGGGTTGGCAACTGGTAGGAATAGCTGTGACAGCGGGGTAACGACAATAGCAAGTGGTAGGGACGGCTGTTAGTGTTGGAATGGGTAAGGACAACAACTCCTTGCTGTCTAGGCTGGCTGCGACAAGCCGAAATGAGGATAGCAGCGGCTGGAAGATGGCCAAGCTGCAGGGAAAAGACAACAAACGACTATTCGGGGGTGGCTGCAACAATGGAGGGCAGTCGGAACTGAGGTGGGGATGATGCGAAAGGGGATAAGGAACATAATCACCATATCGGGAGTGAGATACAGACCGAGCACCGCCCAACCCATTGGATACAACCCTTGAAGGGAAAAAAATAGATGCTGACGGCTGTCCTAAGCAAACACATGCCAAAAACTGACTTTCAAACCTTAGGACAACACATATAAGAAAGGGGTAAAAAGGAATGATGGACAATATGAAAGGAAGCATAGAAAAGAAAATTGAGATGGAATTGACCCATCTCTCTGTCTCCTGCAATTGCGGCAGCCACGCGGCCGGCTCGCGTCCCTTGTTTGAAGCGGGAACACTCCCGTGTCAAGGAGAGGCTTCTTTTTTGTAAGTTTCTTGAATCGAATTACAACCATAACAAAATTATTGTTGTGCTGCTATTGAGGCAATTTCACCACAAAATTAGTACTCACGTCAATTCATGCAACTTTAAAACACACACGTCCTTCTAAAATCTGTCTAGATAGAATAGATAGTCATCTTTTTTGGCACAACCAGAGATAGAACTGCACATAGATGAGTATTCTTTCGAACTGCGTTTAAGCCATTAAAGCGTTTCCTGGGCATCTCATTAAGCGTTTCTCCTTGGAGGCATGTCGTCCTTTCCACCGGATCAGATTTTCAATAGACATAAGATTGCAAGTCAAGGTTGGTCCGAGGCTTAGGTTTTTGCGGTAAGTGTCGTGGTGAAATTTTGGCGGAGGTGGAAAAGTTAGATTTTGAAAATTTAGGGTTGTGGCTAGGAGTTACTCTAGGAATGATTTAGTTATGGTGGGATTTTTTTTGAAAATCGGGATAAGAAAGACAAAATCATAAAAAATCTAAGGTTTGTTGGGGTCTGATACCAGTNTAGGACAGTGTATGGCTGAAAAGAGGTGGTGCATGTGACCAAAGGACAGTGCTTACATTGCTTTTCTCACTCTTGTTTATTTGTATCTTTAGAAAGTACAATAATGTTGCTTATTTTTTTTGAACAACAAGCTTTGCAAGAGAGTTGTTTTATTAAAACATGTACATGGAAATCTCTTCTTGGGGAGGATAAATCTCTAATTGTATATGCTTAGTGGCATTGTTTTGGGACTCTTTTTGATATTTTGAAATAGAATGCTAAGGTTTTGATTACAAATTGAGGGTTATTGCAGTTGAAAACTATGAATCAACAAATGGTATTACCTACAAACTGAAGCAAAAAGTTTTAAAAATGTTGAAGGAGCGAATTTACCCAATTCAATCTTGGATTTCTTAAAGAACTAACGTATGGGAGAAGAAATTTTGAGGCTCTGACGCGGATTAAATATGTTTGCTGTTTTAGGGTTCAATTTGTTTTCTGATTTCAAATTTCCGCCTCTGGGCTTTTTCCCTTGCTAAGGCTGTATCCAAGGACAGGTGATGCTCCAGTTGTATCCTGCTTTGATGTGGTGACTACCTTTACCTAATCTTTCATACAATCCCCTCTCGTGCTCGCTACTCTTCTGCCCGCCCTTCTTCCCCCCTGCTTCCAGCCGCTAGCCACCCTACCACCCCTTCTTCCTTACTTTCAGCCGCGAGCCACCCTACCACCGCCTTCCTTCTTGGTTTCAGCCATCGACCGTCCAACCATCCCTCCTTCTCTGTTTCCAACCATTGGCCGGCCATTATCATTCCATCCACCATCCCAAACCACCCCCCTCATTCCTGCTCGCCCTACCTAGCAACCAACCTTCCTTCCACATCCAGTTCATGGGTCGCGTTTGCAACCACTTTTAATTTCAACAATAAAGTATTTTTCCATTATGGTTTTTAGGTTAAGTCCGGTGTCAACTGGTATGTGAGCTAGTGCAACTCTAGTCCTAGCATTTGCCCTACCCCCGCCAAAATTTTTTTTTTCCTACCCTCAACCACCTCTTCCTATCTCCAAACTCTAATCATGCCATCAATGAGGTACATGCCGAAACCTTCCCAAGATGAGATGCAACGAGAAAGCCGTCGGCTTAAATAGAGACTTGCGGAGATTGATGATGGAATCTAAAGGTAATTTACCCTCTGTAATGCTCAAATTTAAAAAAACCAGGTACGACGCATTTGAAAAATACCTCAAGTGTTACATCTATCTCAATTTAATCAAAATAATTTTTTAAAATTCTATACATAGAACCAATCAGCTCGATATAAAATACCTTGCATGAATTGTTAACAGATTTGAGATATATAAAATTAGGTAAGTTTTATTAACTTAATTAATTCTTAATTATCCCAACTCATTCCTTTATCTTCCATGCCCGCCCACCTTGTACCTCACCGCCTAATGCCTTTTATTCCCTTTGTTCGGTTGAATAGGGAGTCCCGAGCTTTGAATTCCTCCCCTCCGCCTCTCTTCTCTCACAGGATCTCGATTCTCCCTCCTTCACGCGACTGCAGCAGCTCGGCAGAAGCAGAGCTCTGTGACCCTTACTACAATGCAAGGGGGCGAGCTAACGAAGGAATCAAGAGGTCACCTGGGAAGTTTCAAGGTTCCTGGGCAATTTCTGTGAGTGTGAATCCCTCATGTTATTTTAAACTTTTATTGCCTTCCTCACACTTTTGTATTGAAGTTTGTCTCATTTTTCATGCTTTTCTTCTATTCGATAGCTGTCAGAGGTGTCGATCTTATATTGGAAGTGTCGAAAGTAATTTAAAATTTTTCGTGCGGGTTTCAACATGTAATTAACTAGGAGAAAATGAAGATTAAGGTGCTAGGAAAAAGAGAAGTGAAATTGGTGATTTTGGAAAGTTAGGCTCTATTTGGCGCAGCTGCAGCTGCGCTGCCTCTGGAAGCAGCTGCAGGGAAACAACTGCGGGAAAACTGACTGTCTGTTTGGTGCAGCTGTGTGAAACCAGTTGTCGGGCAGTCGTTTATGGAAAAAAAGACCATACTGCTCCTGTTTAATAAAACTGTTTCAAATAAAAGTATAACAATAGTTTTTTTGGAACTTCAGTAAGCCCCCAAAGTGCTAACAACTTCTGTTTAGAAATAAGAACACATATGCAACACAATCTTATATATTTAAAATAGTAGCCAAGTACAGATGCTTATCTCACGACACAGTGAGTATCATAAGAACACAAAAAAAAAAAAACTCTAAAACAATTACAATGAGAATCAACAAGATAATTACATTGTTCTTAACATTCGCACGGTGTTGCTCCCGTGCCAGACTTTCCTCAAGTGATGTTCTCCATCCCCGATCATCGTCGTCAGGTGCATCAACCGAACCTTCTGCCCAATGGAAGAAGTGACACTGCTCGACGATGCTCCGTGGGCAGCTGTAGAAATTTCTCCCATAGCTGTGTGGCTGACGTGACGTCAACAGGGAAGTTTGGAGGCCACAATGACAGAGAATGCGTCGGGATGTCCCGAAAATTCTTGAGCTCGTGTTTTCCTGATTGCAACAAAGGAGTAAACAACAGACAAATATTGTAAGTATAAAATGGAATAGTAAACAACAGACAAATATTGTTCTTTTACCTAACACAAAAAAAAAGTAATGTTTATAAAATATGCAGCCATTGCTTCTGCTTCTGCCTCAAAGAATTACAATTAATTCTTACCTTGCCATCATATTCCTTCTTGAGAAAAATTTCGAGAGCAATACATGGAGGAGTTCCAACAGTGGACTTCGGTTGTGAATGTAATACTACAAAATGAAAAAACATATTTTAATACTGCCAAGTTAACGACCATCATCAAGTAGAAAAGGAGGAAACAAAAAAGGAACATCAATTTGCCGCAAAAGAAATTAAATTTCAAACTTAAATTATTATTAATGCTGTGTGAGAACTCTGTATTCTTCTTCCACTAGAACAAGACGTGCATAAATCTATTTTTATTGTTTTTATATATTCCAAAGAGATGCATCAAAAAGTAACATTCAATGTAATATTCCCAAACTTTATCTTGAAATTCAAATCATACAAGTTACAATGACAAGTAAGCACTATTATTTTGTTGACACAATATAACATGCAATATGATGAATATTTTAACATTGCATTAATCTACAAAAACACTTGATAAAGCAAAAAACATTCAGAACTTAGGTATTATTTTTATTAATTCTGCATAATAAAACCAACATGGATGAAATGCATCCTTACCTATGCATCTATAGATAACAGATGATGTGGCAAAAATCTCACGAGCTAATAACATCTTTGGCAAATTATTTATCATAGCTAGCTGATTGGGAAACTTGATGGAAAAAATGGTGAAAAACATAATCAAAATTTCATAATTGATTTGATTTAAGTTTAATTAGCATTTCATATTTTTATTTTCGGTCAGTAGCTCAACCTAGTATCCAGGCCAATTAATTTGGCTATTATGGCATGAAATTATGTTAAATATTTTTAGCATAGTAACCAACATTTGATTTTCATCTTATAGTTTTTGAAACCGTTGTTGGAGAGAAAAGAAGATGAAAAAAGTACCGACGATGCACCTTTTTGCAGCTATTTTTAGATGAGGAAAAAAGAGGATATTTAGTTCACGAAAGAACCACACTACGGTGGAAGAAGCGGGCTGTGCAGGTTTGAGAGAGAGGAAGGAAGAGGAAGGAGACCGATGGACAGAGCTTCCTTTCGACGGGAAGATAAGAGAAGAAGAAAGAAAGAGCCGAACAGCCAGAGAAGATGACGAACGAACGAACGCGAGAGGAGGGGCGAAAGGAGCAGAGCTTCATTTCGCGTAACAATTCGAACAAACCCAGACCTTCGATCAAAGGGGCAACTGAGTAAAAATAGAATGGCTGAACTCGGGCCGCAGGGTCGATCCCCTGGCCCGCTTTTTGCGAAGACCTCCCCCTGCGGTGGCCGCAAAGTTCTTCTGCCGCACCCCCAAACAACAGAAGTCAGCTGTGGGGTGCCGCGAAGCTGTCCTGCCGCGCCCCCAAACATACCCTTAAATTTATGCCGAGAATCCTTTTTGAGGTATGTTTTAGGGAATAAGTTATATTTTGGGTTAATCATGTTATGAGCCCGAATTTTATGATTTTCTTAGATGCCTACGTTTCCCAGGTTATGCATACGAGGCGTTTGGTTCGAGACAAGCATGTGTGAACTCATCATAGGGCTGCTTCGTCAAGTCATGTGAAATAACCTTGTGCTAATTTAAGAAAAATAATTTTTTATAGGTTTTCATATGATTTTTAGTTTGACACCGATGCATTTAAAAATTCTTGCATATTGTAAATGTGTACATGAAATTGAAAGTATCAATGCATGTTTATTTATCTTACGATACATGTTATGTTATGATCGTTCTATGATATATATGACTGTGCTTATAATGCTAATTTATTCATTTATTATGCTTCATACCTATAATACATGTAATACCTATACATAAATGATGATTTAAATGTCACGGGTAATTTGAGACAGACTATTACATGAGTTCTTGCAAGTAAACTATGCAAGAATTTAGTATTTCTGACAGAATATTAAGGATCCGTGAGTATCAATGAAGCTATCAATAACTACTTCGTTGGGGGAAGCCCATCATTTATTGATAATTTATATGATCTTTAAGGCAGGGTAACTACTAATGATGAAAGAGCATGGAAATAATTGAGCCCTATACATTAAACAAATGACATTATTATGAAATGATCTCTATGAACTGACATTGTTTTGATTATATACTATAAACATATTTTTTATTATACTTATGATTTCATACTTACGACATACGTGTTGCACCACAATCTTGATTTTTATACTGCTCACTCTCTTTTCATGTTCTTTATCATGCTAGCATGTTCTTACTTGTGTGTGTAGATATGTATAGCTCCTACGAGCATGCACATTATTTATTTTTCATGTAAAAAATCTTATGTTAGTCCCGATTAATTTTTTGAGCTCGTTGCTCATTCTTGGTCATTTCCTTCCTAGTAGGGGCAACGAGCATCGGGCCAAGTAGCCATGTGTCTTTGTACAACTTTTGCATGATAGTTTTGGGAGTTTGTATATATATTTCGAGCACATACTTTTATTATATTTGATTTAATAGCTTTGTATAGTTTTCATTTTTTGGATGATATGATTTCCATGCTTCCGAGTTTTTATATGAATGAATTATAAAATGCAGTGTATTGCGTATGTTACGGCAATTTAGTTAGACTAATTCATTACCCACTGGGTCATGATTATAAAGGTTAGGACAAGTGTTGGTGAGAGTTGATTTGACCAAATTAACAGTCTCTGTCCCACCACGATTGACCTTATCAGGGGTGTGACACCTTCGACCGTGATCTAGAGAGTCGAAGGGGAGAAAGGGACGAGATTCTGAATCTGTTTCATAGGGAAGATTTTTGGGTGCAATTAGTTTAGCAGATTTGAGTATAAGGAAGTGTCAGAGGACAAACGCGTGAAACTAATAGCCATCAAGTTTAAGAAAAATGCCTCCTTGTGGTGGGAAAGTTTAAAAAGACAAAGAAGGAGAGAGGAAAATGATAAGATTACCAAGTGGGAGAAGATGAGGACGGAGATGCAGAGAAATTAACTTCTTATTACTGCCAAAATATGCGCTACTGGAACTAGTTCAAAACTCAACAAAAAGAAAAAGCAAACTTTTACTAAGCACTGAATTAAGGGTTACAACACGACACAAATTGGAAAGGAATATACAACACTAATATATGGCTAGGGCCAGAAGAGAAGATTTAAGCGCGGTAGTGGCGTCTGCGAAGTGGTAAGGGGGTGATGAAGGCTTGGTGGTGGTATTGTAGGTTAGAAAGTGGTTTGTTGGACTATAGGTGTGTTGGACAACAATGATTGTTGCAAAGGAAGGGATGACAGGGTGTAGATAGACGGTCGCGGGGGCGGAATATCAAAGGCTGCTGTTGGGAAAGGAAGAATGGGATGTTGGGAGCTGGACTGGAGATTGGACAACAAAGCTGCAACAACAACAAATTTCAGTCAAGGGCCAGGGGTGCTGATGGCTAAGGAAGCGGAGGAGAAGGGTTGGGGAAAAAATATGGGAGAGGATACAACACCATCTCGGTTTGGAAAAGTGGCCGTTAGGGGTTTGGAAAAGTGGCAGCAAGGTAGAGGAGAGGTTGAACTGTGGAGATTCAATGACACAACAATGGTGGCTTGTTGCTTTGGGCGGCAACAAGTAGAAAAGAGTGGATGCAGCATGGTAACGACAGGACAAGCAGTGACACCTTGTTTTTTGAGCAGCAACAACAAGTTAGGTGGATGGACAACNGTGTAGATAGACGGTCGCGGGGGCGGAATATCAAAGGCTGCTGTTGGGAAAGGAAGAATGGGATGTTGGGAGCTGGACTGGAGATTGGACAACAAAGCTGCAACAACAACAAATTTCAGTCAAGGGCCAGGGGTGCTGATGGCTAAGGAAGCGGAGGAGAAGGGTTGGGGAAAAATATGGGAGAGGATACAACACCACCTCGGTTTGGAAAAGTGGCCGTTAGGGGTTTGGAAAAGTAGCAGCTAGGTAGAGGAGAGGTTGAACTGTGGAGATTCAATGACACAACAATGGCGGCTTGCTGCTTTGGGCGGCAACAAGTAGAAAAGAGTGGGTGCAGCATGATAACGACAGGACAAGCAGTGACACCTTGTTTTTTGAGCAGTAACAACAAGTTAGGCGGATGGACAATAGGGAATGGGAGGTAAAAAAGCAGCAGTTTGCTTTTTGGGGGTGGCAACAACAAGATGGAGGAGTTTTGGGGCGGTTGTGAGGGTTGGCAACTGGTAGGAATAGCTGTGACAGCGGGGTAACGACAATAGCAAGTGGTAGGGACGGCTGTTAGTGTTGGAATGGGTAAGGACAACAACTCCTTGCTGTCTAGGCTGGCTGCGACAAGCCGAAATGAGGATAGCAGCGGCTGGAAGATGGCCAAGCTGCAGGGAAAAGACAACAAACGACTATTCGGGGGTGGCTGCAACAATGGAGGGCAGTCGGAACTGAGGTGGGGATGATGCGAAAGGGGATAAGGAACATAATCACCATAGCGGGAGTGAGATACAGACCGAGCACCGCCCAACCCATTGGATACAACCCTTGAAGGGANGAAGATGGCCAAGCTGCAGGGAAAAGACAACAAACGACTATTCGGGGGTGGCTGCAACAATGGAGGGCAGTCAGAACTGAGGTGGGGATGATGCGAAAGGGGATAAGGAACATAATCACCATATCAGGAGTGAGATACAGACCGAGCACCGCCCAACCCATTGGATACA
Source organism: Phalaenopsis hybrid cultivar (assembly GCA_002079205.1). Classification (NCBI taxonomy): domain Eukaryota; kingdom Viridiplantae; phylum Streptophyta; class Magnoliopsida; order Asparagales; family Orchidaceae; genus Phalaenopsis; species Phalaenopsis hybrid cultivar. Next base: position 13,153 of record JXCR01032568.1, on the reverse strand, counting down.
ACCCTTGAAGGGAAAAAAAATAGATGCTGACGGCTGTCCCAAGCAAACACATGCCAAAAACTGACTTTCAAACCTTAGGACAACACATATAAGAAAGGGGTAAAAAGGAATGATGGACAGTATGAAAGGAAGCACAGAAAAGAAAATTGAGATGGAATTGACCCATCTCTCTGTCTCCTGCAATTTCGACAGCCACACGGCCGGCTCGCGTCCCTTGTTTGAAGCGGGAACACTCTCATGTCAAGGAGAGGGTTCTTTTCTTTAAGTTTCTTGAATCGAATTACAACCATAACAAAATTATTGTCGTGCTGCTATTGAGGCAATTTCACCACAAAATTAGTACTCACGTCAATTCATGCAACTTTAAAACACACACGTCCTTCTAAAATCTGTCTAGATAGAATAGATAGTCATCTTTTTTGGCACAACCAGAGATAGAACTGCACATAGATGAGTATTCTTTCGAACTACGTTTGAGCCATTAAAGCGGTTCCTGGGCACCTCATTAAGCGTTTCTCCTTGGAGGCATGTCATCCTTTCCACTGGATCAGGTTTTCAATAGACATAAGATTGCAATTCAAGGTTGGTCCGAGGCTTAGGTTTTTACGGTAAGTGTCGTGGTGAAATTTTGGCGGAGGTGGAAAAGTTAGATTTTGAAAATTTAGGGTTGTGGCTAGGAGTTACTCTAGGAATGATTTAGTTATGGTGGGATTT
>JXCR01032568.1:0-11708 GCA_002079205.1 Phalaenopsis hybrid cultivar | reverse complement strand
TTTATTTTACTCAATGTGAAAAGCATTTTCTTTTCTCTTTCTTTTTTTCACTTAATTTACCTGTTTTTAATTCTCATGCCTCATCATGAGTTAATGTTTTTCTCGATACTCATATTCACAATGCATGATTTTTGGAAACCTTTCCTTTTAGTTACTTCTTTTCCAGTGATTTGTTCGGCAAGCTTTATTTTCTATTCTTTCAGCTTGAATTTTTTTTTTCCATGGCAGCTTGTCTTTCGAACAGTTGGCTATTCTGGTGCGGATATTCGCAATCTAGTCAATGAAGCGGCAATAATGTCTGTAAGTTTAACATAGCTACATATATTGCTTAATAGTTGCTCATATTTTTGTACAACATTGTTTATCAAACTTACCCTTAATCTAATGGTTTTTTTTTTCTTAGCGTTAACAATGTCATTAGTTGTAACTTTGTTGGTTGGATGCGAAAATATCTTCTTAATACTGGATTTCTAATGGAAATTGAGAAGTACGAGTGGTTTTTAAGTTACCTGAATATTTTCTCTCAGTATTGACGATTCCTGAGCCTTTGTTTCATATATATTTAGTACCTTATGTCCGTTATCTATTTCAGGTTATATGTTGGAGTTTAGCTTGGCCTTCACATTATAGGCTCAAAAAATTAATGTTTGACTGTTTTGAGAATGCTTGTTGTTCCCGGTTAAATTTTTAATAGGTAAATTAGATTTTAGACGAGAAACTGCTTGGAAGTTTCACCCTCATTTGTTAGGATTTTATATTCTCACACTAAATTTTTGATAGGCGCATGCCTTTGTGGTCAAGTATCCCTATGGATGATGAGAGAAAATTTTAGGTTAAAATTAGTTCGAAGCTAAGTGCTAAGTTTATAGTAGCAATAATTTTGATTTTAGTTTATATTAGTTAGTTGCTCGGCGCTAAGTGCTTATAGGTTTTAGCTTATTACGTTTAGCTTAGAGCACATAGTGAGGATGATGAACCCAATCAAGATTTCATATTTTTATTATTCCGAGTTATTGTGAATTAGTTTAGTCAGAGGAGTAGCTGACTCAACCTGATCAAGCAATTCTTTTTAGCGGCTATTGTGACCTCCAAAATTTCGAAAAGGCCCAACCTCTCTTAAAAAGAAAAAAAATGTATGTGAATGAGGGAGTTTACTATGAGGTTCCTGGTCAAATTATAAGAAGGCAGATGAAATGGTAGTGACACGTGGTGTTCTGCATGCGATGTTGGTGCGGNAGTAGCTGACTCAACCTGATCAAGCAATTCTTTTTAGCGGCTATTGTGACCTCCAAAATTTCGAAAAGGCCCGGCCTCTCTTAAAAAGAAAAAAAATGTATGTGAATGAGGGAGTTTACTATGAGGTTTCTGGTCAAATTTTAAGAAGGCAGATGAAATGGTAGTGACACATGGTGTTCTGCATGCGATGCTGGTGCAAAGCCGGTCAAGGGGTTTCATACATTCGCTCTTTATGAGTTTATGTTAATCTTAAATTTGCTATCCTCAAAAAATGATTTTGGAGGTTGGATTAATTTTGATTTTAAGCTTTTGGTAATAGATTTTTCATTTAAATATTTTATAGACTTTATAATTTAAAAGTTTGATTTCTCCATAGACCCCCTCAACGCAGCCATTGTCGAGGTTTAGTCATTTGATTTGAACATTGTCAACTTTGTCTCACTTACAAAGGACTATATTCATCATATGTATATAATTTGAGTTTTAGAAATAAACTTTGAAACTTGATTTTGAAAGTAGACCTCTTCGGTTGAAATTCACCATTAATACGGNTACAAAGGACTATATTCATCATATGTATATAATTTGAGTTTTAGAAATAAACTTTGAAACTTGATTTTGAAAATAAACCTCTTCGGTTGAATTTCACCATTAATACGACCATCATCAGGGAAAACTATTACTTAATTATCATTAAAAGCAATAGTTCTGTTGACTCCAGTCGTCGCAAGGGGGATTAGACTGACCTATTTTGAGTCTATCTTTTCAACTTCGATCCTAATTAGGAGGAGGATCAAACTACTTAGTAGGGGCTTGATTTTGTTAACTCCAATCTCTATAGAGAGTAGGCTTAGACGGATCAAAGTTGGGACTTACGACATTGATCTATAGGCAAGGCGTCCTAATTAAAAGCGNTTTGTTAACTCCAATCTCTATAGAGAGTAGGCTTAGACTGATCAAAGTTGGGACTTACGACATTGTTCTATAGGCAAGGCGTCCTAATTAAAAGCAAGTGTTATTTAATAGATTTTAACTTGATATTTGAAAAATGAGATTTTATAAAACTTTGAAATTTGTGAACATTTCTTAAGACATTTAAATTTGTCTTAAGATGCAATTAACCCGTGTAGTATTCTCAGACGCTTAGAGTTTTTAAAAAAAAATTAAAATAGGCATCATAGCATATGCAAGTGTTTTGAATTGGCTCGTTTGAACTGATTTCAGGAGGTTTGCATGTCCTTTAAGGCGAATCGTCATTTAACTTAAGCTTATTTTTGTCCCGCATAGCATTCTCAGAGTCATAAGCTTAAGGACTTAGGGTGATCGCCATAACACATCCTGGAGATTTAGACTTTTAGGATTGAAATGATTTTTATGGGATTTAATTATTATTTATATGAGTGTAATATTATTGAGATGAATGCAAATATTTAAATTTTAAGCTCTTAGTTTTGTCTTCTGTCTGCTTGTGTATTTGGGGTTGTGGATCCGATGGTGTTATTTGAACTTATATGCATTAAAACAATATTAATTGGGCAGCAAAATCATTTTTATATGCATTAAAATCTTGGCATTTCATTGGGCAGTGAATTTTGTTTGCATTTGAATTTTTTAGTCAAAGTGAGCCCACAAAGGCATCTCTTCCTTTCTATAAAAGGGGAGTCTATATGGCTTCATTTCATTCCATTCAAAACCTATTCCTAAGGGTGCTCTAAGGAGTCTAAGCACAGGACGATTCTGTTGATATTCTGAAAGCAGCGCCCCCAAATTTCCAAACAAGTTCAAAATCTATTTACTTTTTAAATGTGTTTATTTCGTTTCTTTTCTAAGTTATATTCATTTTAGTTAAAATTCATAGAAATCTTAATTAAAATTTTAATTAATTTATGTTTAAGTTTAATTTAGATTATGTTGTAAGTCCCTTATTATGTATTTTAGTTTGCCTCAAACTTTTGCAGATTTTCGGCAGCTTTGCGTTGTCGTCCCTTGGTGGGGGGATACATATAAACNACGATGACTTCAACATCGGTCGAGGTGGTTAGGGTCAAAATTACGCATTGCATGAGCGACTTGTCGTTACATCGCACTTTCTCTTTTTGATCGGAGAATACTCTTTCTTAAATACTTTTGACATTTCAGACGCTCTTGTACTATCCATTTTGTGATTGGAGATCATTTTAGGTGACTTTAGCGACAATTGAGGACNGTCTAAGCACAGGACGATTCTGTTGATATTCTGAAAGCAGCGCCCCCAAATTTCCAAACAAGTTCAAAATCTATTTACTTTTTAAATGTGTTTATTTCGTTTCTTTTCTAAGTTATATTCATTTTAGTTAAAATTCATAGAAATCTTAATTAAAATTTTAATTAATTTCTGTTTAAGTATAATTTAGATTATGTTGTAAGTCCCTTATTATGTATTTTAGTTTGCCTCAAAATTTTGCAGATTTTCGACAGCTTTGCGTTGTCGTCCCTCGGTGGGGGGATACATATGAAGTCTTGTTCTGTCCACCGCACTATGAAAAATTTGTGTTAGTGATGTAAACACTACTACCTAGTTTTCAATGCCTACCACACTACAAAAAATGTGTCTAGAGTTTCTGCATTCACATATTTTTTCACAGCGCAACAAAAGGGTGAATGAGTACTTAATTTTTTAATTGTTTACCACGTCGCAAGTGTTGTGTATGAGTTTAGACCCACCATGCTATAAAAAGTGTGTTTAGGGTTCTGCTAAATGCACCAAACACGCCACAATATACATTTTAGAGGTGTTTGAACTATCCGCTGGGTTACGATCATCACATTCTAGTTTCAGTCTACCATGCTACCACAAGTCTGTATAGGATTCCTTTCGTTGCACCAAGTGAGTCGCACTAGGTGTTTCAAAAGTGTAGGTTGCAAAGTTTGTACTTTCCATGTGATAAGATGGCGATTTTAGCACACCTGCATAAATTTTGTGACATCTATGCATGCATAGGCATGCAATATTAAATTAATTTTTAATTAATTTATGTTTAAGTTTAATTTAGATTATGTTGTAAGTCCCTTATTATGTATTTTAGTTTGCCTCAAAATTTTGCAGATTTTCGGCAGCTTTGCGTTGTCGTCCCTTGGTGGGGGGATACATATGAACTCTTGTTTTGTCCACCGCACTATGAAAAGCATGTGTTAGTGATGTAAACACTATTACCTAGTTTTCAATGCCTACGACGCTACGAAAAATGTGTCTAGAGTTTCTGCATTCACATATTTTTTCACAGCGCAACAAAAGGGTGTATGAGTACTTAATTTTTTAATTGTTTACCACGTCGCAAGTGTTGTGTATGAGTTTAGACCCACCATGCTATAAAAAGTGTGTTTAGGGTTCTGCTAAATGCACCAAACACGCCACAATATACATTTTAGAGGTGTTTGAACTATCCGCTGGGTTGCGATCATCACATTCTAGTTTCAGTCTACCATGCTACAAAAAGTCTGTATAGGATTCCTTTTGTTGCACCAAGTGAGTCGCACTAGGTGTTTCAAAAGTGTAGCTTGCAAAGTTTGTACTTTCCATGTGATAAGATGACGATTTTAGCACACCTGCATAAATTTTGTGACATCTATGCATGCATACGTATGCAATATTATTTCTCATGAAGGTAAAAATGATAACTCTTAGTATTGTAGAATCAACCTCTCTTTTTTCTGCCCCCTCTTACTAAACAACAAATAAAAAAAGACAACTAAAAGTCCTGCAGGATCAACCTAGATGACAAAATTAAACTTCAGGTTTCTCCTTCAACAAATAATGAGAATAGCAAATCAGTAAGAAACCTAATCCCTTTTATCCCTTGTTTTGCTTCAGACTCCAACAACAAGACTCAATGCGCTGAACTCAAGCAGGATTTAGCCCGAACTGGACTAAACAACAATAGCAAAATGAGAGAAAAAGTACCATAGGATACCAAATCCCATTTTTTCCTCATTTTACCTTAATTTGATGAATTGCCGAAGTTGTAAGTGGGAGGCATGTTTGATGTTGCTTGCAGCGAAGAGGCTTTGCTAGCGTGTGTGGATAGGAGAAAAAGTTGTCTGGGTTGGGAAATTTGCACGTGGGTTGTTTGTAGTAGGGAGAGGAGCACGAGATAGGTGAGGGGGTTGCCGGAGAGAGTGCATTGACGGCCAGAGTGTTGTTGGAGCTTTTAGAAGGCAACAATGGTGACTGTGGAGTGGCTGGAATGTGGGAATAGGGACAGCCGGAGTTCAAACAGTGAGCTGCTATGAGAGGGATGATTTGTGTGTTCCATAATATTGGAGAATGAGAGGAGCCAATTTTCTTGGCCTACGTGCATCCTTGTGAGGGAGGGGTCGCATGATGGCAACTTTTTGGTGCGGGTTATTGGCGAGAGAGAGGCTTCATGATGAGAGGGATGAAAAGAGAAGCTGCGACATAGAGATGTAGCAGGGAGGAGCTGGGAGGAAGAGGGTTGCGTTGACTGGTAGGCAGAGTAGGAGCCTGCGGCGTGAGTGAAGGAGGCAGAGAGATGACTCTAGTCTGTAGTTGCACGGGAGGAGCAAGGAATGAAGTTGGAGGCTAGAGAGAATGGAGAGAAGTATGTGCATGGGTTGGGATGAGGTAGCCCCTCTTCTCTTTAGATTAGGTATTTTTTATTTTAGTTTCATTTTTTTTTAAATTTTTTCTTAGATGAGGTGGATTGCTTCTATTGGATGGAAAGGAGTTGGAGGCATGGACAACTTATGGGATTGGGCGGTGGTTTGTTGTGGATGGAAAAGATTGAAATTTACTTTAAATTTTAAGTATTTAAATGTGTATCATTGCCTCAAATTATGTGTTAATAATTTGCAAATGAAACATATGCGATATGGGTGTCTTCTTAGGGAAAGTCGACATTTTGGACACGCTCGTGTAGTCTGTTTTTCCATCGTAGGTCGATACGATGACTTCAACATCGGTCGAGGTGGTTAGGGTCAAAATTACGCATTGCATGAGCGACTTGTCGTTACATCGCACTTTCTCTTTTTGATCGGAGAATACTCTTTCTTAAATACTTTTGACATTTCAGACGCTCTTGTACTATCCATTTTGTGATTGGAGATCATTTTAGGTGACTTTAGCGACAATTGAGGACGTTCAGGTCCGAATTGTATAGTCATGCCAGAAATCTATTGTTTTCATTGTTCTTGATTGTTTGATCATGGAAGGACCATTTTTAGGTAATTTTGACATATTCATTTTATGAACCACATTCATCTTGATAGCCTCTACAGTGTTTGAAGCGAACTTGCTTTATTTATGAATCGTTATATTCATCGTTCACCATCCATCTTACATTAAATCGATTTGACTTGTGAAATATGTATTGAGATCAATAACTATGAGTTGTATCAATTAAGGAGTTTTTATTGACATGGGGTGAATGCTTGTATGAAAGGATAACTTTAAATCTACCTTAACTAATGGAGAGTTTCATGCTTTATCAAATCACTTTATAATTCTTTGGTTAGGAGGATTTAAGCTTATTAGGGAACTTATGGGTTTTGGCTTCAACTAAAATTTAATGATGCTTTTTTGTGATAAACCGCTTGTCATAACATTTTATTGTTGTGGTGCTATTTGGCAATAAAATCACGTGATTGGATGACTCGTGCCTTTTTTACTTAACATTAGATTTTTAAGAGTGATCATAAAATTATGCTTGATTTATTATTAGCTCTTTATGAGTTGAGTTTAATTTTAAAATTGTCATCTTTTTGACATACAGTTGTGGAGTATGAATGTTTTCTGTCAGCTCTAGCTTTTAGATATTAGATTTTTTTTTCTTTTCTTGTCATAATTTTAATTTTATAACCTTGATATAAACTTGAAATTAGTAGTGTTGAGATTTGAAGATATTTTGAAGATAGTATCCCCTCTACTTAGGTTTCTTTTTTCTAACATGGCCATTGTCATCGTAGTTTTTTTATTTTTTTACATAGATTAATATCTAAAACATTTATATTTTGAAATCAGGAGTTTTACTTTGTAAGAAAACTCTTTTAGTTAAGATGTTAAGTAAAGCACAACCATCTTATGGGTAAGTTATTCTATTTCTTTGAATCTTGTTGGCTGCTTGTTGCTTAAGTCGGATCTCATGCATAATTTCATTTAAATTTTTTCTTAATTACAAAACTTTTTTAATTCTATTCTTATATGTAGAGGATCGAATGTGTACAAGTTGATTTCTCGCCTATTATGTGGATCCAATAGCCTCTAGAGGTGAAAACAAAACCTCTTTTACCCTTGAAAGGATGTATGTAGCTTTATATTAAAATATCAAAGTAAAAGTAAAAAATAATGCTACTTAGCACGTACATTGTGAAACCTATCCTCTCTAGGAAGAGAAAATAGATTGTATGATTCTTCTATATGTACCAACAAAAAACTTTCTTGTGCAAAAAAATGGGCAGGATTGTTATATTCCTATAATTAAAATAAAATAATACCTATTTGATATGAGAGAAAGCATCTTAGTGTTGGCCTATGGATATATGTTTTAACTTTTTTTTTCATTATGCACTATTTTAGGAAATCAATCACATTGTTATTGTCCCCTTCAATAATGATTCTTTTCATCTCAAACATCTATGACTCCAAGTTGTTTTTGATTAAAGGTACGACCGCTAACTCCACTTGGGCATTATCCAAATGCTCTGAATGAGTGCCTGCAACTAATAAGCAACAACGAGTTTCCTCACATATAACGATTCCCAATCAGCCTTGTGAGATAAAAGTAAAGCCCTACCTACATTCACCTTTATCCAATGGGGAAGGAAAATTCTGAAATATCAAGATTCCGTGAGTTCGGGAGTCATGGTAGGTTGATCTTGTAGTGGGAAATATCCCGTATTTTCACTATTGCGGGCTCTTTGGACCCTTGTTCCTTATGTTTTGCTTCTAATTATTGTTTAATTTATATCTTAGTATAACTATATTGTTTTAGATATGGTTCGAGGCCTTTTGTTTTGTTTTATGTATTTTGGAGAGTGTATTCTCTGAATTTATTGTTCAAGGAGTGTTGTATCATATTCCTTTTGCAAGTGGTGTGCTTAAATCTTGTTTTGGAACAATTGGAAGAATCTCCTCTCCGTTTCGTGATTCTCTCTGTTGTTTTCAGCCCGAACAACTGTCGAACTGTCCCCTTCCAAATGCCATCAACCTCACATAGCATCATTCCCTTGCTATTTCACAACAACTTTTCTTGCCATACCCCCCTTCCTAAACACTTTCTAGGAAACTTAGAATGGTGTCACCAATAGTTCAATATTTTCATTGGTTTACTCCTTTGTGGAAAGCATTGGTCTTCTCCTATTCCTTCTAGGAATTCATACATAGATATTCTCTATCGGCCTTCTTATTCTCATTGTTGTGTGATATTCTTTTGCAATACACTTCTTGCTCTTTAGGGATTTCTATATAGTACCGTAGTAGTTTTATTCTTATTCTTTTTTTTTTCCTTGTGACTGGAAGGAATTATCCAAGAAATTTGTTTATCTATATTGTTTGTTGTAAATCTTTTAGTTTTTGATAATTTGGTGAATATGAGTTGATCAACTCATAAATTTTACTTTTTCCCTTGAACGTTGTAGGTTAGTAAACCTAGAACTAAGGAGTATGTATCATCTTCCTTTTGTAAGTGACATGCCTATATTTTGTTTAAGAACGATTGGCAGTATCTCCTCGTCTTTTTGTGATTCTCACTGTTGTTTTCATCCCGGATAACCGTTGAACGTCTTATGTCCCCTTCCAAATGCCATCAACCTCATATATCATCATTCTTTTGCTATTTCACAACCACCTATCTTGATATACCCCTATCCCAAACACCTTCTCGGCAAACTAGAACGGTGTCACCAATAGTGCACTGTTTTCATTGGTTTACTCCTTTGTGAAAGCAGTGGTCTCCTCCTATTCCTTAAGGAATGCGTGCATCAGGTATTCTCTGACGACCTTCTTATTCTCGTTGTTGTTATTATGCGATGTTCTTTTACAATACGCTCCTTGCTCTTCAGAGATTTCTTTATAGTATCATAGTAGTTTTATGTTTTTCCTTTTTTTCCTTTTGACTGAAAGGAATTATCCAATAAATTTGTTTAGGTACATCGTAAATGTTTTAGTTTTTGATAATTTGATGAATACGAGCTGATCAACCCATGGATTTTATTTTTTTTCCCTTGAACGTTATAGGTTAGTAAACCTAGAACTCTTGCGACTGACATTTAAGGGNCTGAAAGCAGCGCCCCCAAATTTCCAAACAAGTTCAAAATCTATTTACTTTTTAAATATGTTTATTTCGTTTCTTTTCTAAGTTACATTCATTTTAATTAAAGTTCATAGAAATCTTAATTAAAATTTTAATTAATTTCTGTTTAAGTTTAATTTAGATTATGTTGTAAGTCCCTTATTATGTATTTTAGTTTGCCTCAAAATTTTGCAGATTTTCGGCAGCTTTGCGTTGTCGTCCCTCGGTGGGGGGATACACATGAAGTCTTGTTCTGTCCACCGCACTATGAAAAACTNTCGATGACTTCAACATCGGTCGAGGTGGTTAGGGTCAAAATTACGCATTGCATGAGCGACTTGTCGTTACATTGCACTTTCTCTTTTTGATCGGAGAGTACTCTTTCTTAAATACTTTTGACATTTCAGACGCTCTTGTATTATCCATTTTGTGGTTGGAGATCATTTCAGGTGACTTTAGCGACAATTGAGGAGGTTCAGGTCCGAATTGTATAGTCATGCCAGAAATCTATTGTTTTCATTGTTCTTGATTGTTTGATCATGGAAGGACCATTTTTAGGTAATTTTGACATATTCATTTTATGAACCACATTCATCTTGATAGCCTCTACAGTGTTTGAAGCGAACTTGCTTTATTTATGAATCGTTATATTCATCGTTCACCATCCATCTTACATTAAATCGATTTGACTTTTGAAATATATATTGAGATCAATAACTATGAGTTGTATCAATTAAGGAGTTTTTATTAACATGGGGTGAATGCTTGTATGATAGGATAACTTTAAATCTACCTTAACTAATGGAGAGTTTCATGCTTTATCAAATCACTTTATAATTCTTTGGTTAGGAGGATTTAAGCTTATTAGGGAACTTATGGGTTTTGGCTTCAACTAATTAATGATGCTTTTTTGTGATAAACCGCTTGTCATAACATTTTATTGTTGTGGTGCTATTTGGCGATAAAATCATGTGATTGGATGACACATGCCTTTTTTACTTAACATTAGATTTTTAAGAGTGATCATAAAATTATGCTTGATTTATTATTAGCTCTTTATGAGTTGAGTTTAATTTTAAAATTGTCATCTTTTTGACATACTGTTGTGGTCTCTAGCTTTTAGATATTAGATTTTTTTTTTCTTTTCTTGTCATAATTTTTATTTTATAACCTTGATATAAACTTGAAATTAGTAGTGTTGAGATTTGAAGATATTTTGAAGATAGTATCCCCTCTACTTAGGTTTCTTTTTTCTAACATGGCCATTGTCATCGTAGTTTTTTTATTTTTTTACATAGATTAATATCTAAAACATTTATATTTTGAAATCAGGAGTTTTACTTTGTAAGAAAACTATTTTAGTTAAGATGTTAAGTAAAGCACAACCATCTTATGGGTAAGTTATTCTATTTCTTTGAATCTTGTTGACTGCTTGTTGCTTAAGTCGGATCTCATGCATAATTTCATTTAAATTTTTTCTTAATTACAAAACTTTTTTAATTCTATTCTTATATGTAGAGGATCGAATGTGTACAAGTTGATTTCTCGCCTATTATGTGGATCCAATAGCCTCNTGCTTAAGTCGGATCTCATGCATAATTTCATTTAAATTTTTTCTTAATTACAAAACTTTTTTAATTCTATTCCTATATGTAGAGGATCGAATGTGTACAAGTTGATTTCTCGCCTATTATGAGGATCCAACAGCCTTTAGAGGTGAAAACAAAACCTCTTTTACCCTTGAAAGGATGTATGTAGCTTTATATTAAAATATCAAAGTAAAAATAAAAAATAATGCTACTTAGCACGTACAATGTGAAACCTATCCTCTCTAGGAAGAGAAAATAGATTGTATGATTCTTCTATATGTACCAACACAAAACTTTCTTGTGCAAAAAAATGGGCAGGATTGTTATATTCCTATAATTAAAATAAAATAATACCTATTTGATATGAGAGAAAGCATCTTAGTGTTGGCCTATGGATATATGTTTTAACTTTTTTTTTCATTATGCACTATTTTAGGAAATCAATCACATTGTTATTGTCCCCTTCAATAATGATTCTTTTCATCTCAAACATCTATGACTCCAAGTTGTTTTTGATTAAAGGTACGACCGCTAACTCCACTTGGGCATTATCCAAATGCTCTGAATGAGTGCCTGCAACTAATAAGCAACAACGAGT
>JXCR01032558.1:0-13096 GCA_002079205.1 Phalaenopsis hybrid cultivar | reverse complement strand
TTCATGAAGCTCTTGAAAATCCAGAGTGGAGGAAAACAGTTGAAGAGGTGATTTAAGCATTGGAGCATAATGACACATGCATCCTTACGTAACTCCCTCGGGATGTTCAACGTCAAATACAAAGCTGATGGAGGTATTGAGATATTCAAAGCCAGACTTGTCGTAGAAGATTTCACTCAAGCATATAGGATTGATTATCGGGAAAGCTTCACACCAGCTGCCAAACTAAACACTATCAGGGTTCTCTTTTCAGTAGTAGTAAACAAGGATTGGGGACTTCATCAACTTGAAATAAAAAAATGTCTTCCTGAATGAGGATATGGAAAAAGTGTATATGGAGATACCACCAGGACTTAAGAATGCTTCTAGTAAACACCTAGTATGCAAACTCAAGAATCCTCTCTATGGGCTTAAGCAATCACGAAGAGCATAGTTATGAGATTTAATGAATATTTTCAAGGACAGGCTGATCATACTTTGTTTATAAAACATACTTAGGGCGGTTACCTTGCTGCACTGATAGTGTATGTGAATAATATGATTCATAATGATGATGATGAAAAAGAGATTTTCAAGATCAAATAAGTGTTTATCACTAAGTTTGAAATTAAAGACCAGTGAACAATGAGATATTTTATAAGTATGGAAATGACAAGGTCCAAAAAAGACATCGTTATATCACAAAGAAAATACATCATAGCTTTACTAAAGGAGACATGAATGATTGGATGCAAGTTTGTTGATACTCCAATAGATCTCATAAAAAATTCTAATAAGGGAAGATATCAAAGATTCGTTAGAAAGCGCATGCACCTGTCACATGTGAGGCCACATATTGCTATCAGTATTGTGATCTAACACATGAATAACCGAAATGAAGAGAATTTGGAGATAGTGTATAGGATTCAGAGGTTTCTTAAAAGGAGTCCTGATTATGGATTAATTTTTGTGAAAACCAAAAATAAAAAGGTAGAAGTCTACACTGATGCAAGTTAGGCTAAGGAATTCACTAACATAAGATGTATGGGAAAATTTGGTTATATGGAGAAGTAGCAAGTTATTGCTTTTATAAGTAATGCTAAATCAGAGTATAGGGCACTTGCCTTATAAATTTGTGAAGGGCTTTAGATTCGGAATTTATTAAAGGAATTGAAGTGCACCTCCAATAGGTCATGTAAAATTTTGAAATCGAGTAGAATAATATTATTGAGCAGCAAAGGGAAATAAATACATGATATAAGGGGTCTAAAACTGAAAAATATAATACCTAAATCTTTGCTAATAACACCTAAAATATATCAAGGAAAGACATAAACTGAGAAATATATATATATAAATAATCGGAAAAACTATAATAAATATAAATAATTTTTAATAAAAATAACTACTAATACTCTCTCTCAAGTTGAAGCGTAGATGTGAATCATGCTTAACTTAGATTTGAAGTCGTCGAACAATGGTCGAGGAATATTCTTTGTGAGGTGCGAGTTGACCACTGGATTAGGCAAATGGAACACAAATCTCTCTGGAATCAAGCTTCTTCTTGATGAAGGGACGATCAATCTCTATATGTTGGTGTGATCATGCTGGACCGAATTATGAGTAATTTTAGTTGTGGCTTTATTTTCACAGAGCAGTTGTAGGGGAGCAAAGAATGATATGTAATTCGCAAAACATGATTCGTAACTAGAGTGCTTCACAAATTCCCAATGACATGAAATGAAACTCGGCTTCTTCTCTGCTTCGAACAAGTGTTGGTCAATTTTTTAATTTTGAAATTAATTTTAAATTTAATTTAATATAAAAAATATATAATTTTTATATTTTGAAAATAGTGGTGTTTTTATTTTGGAAAATGAAACCGAATGGATCTCATTCGTCTAGTAGTTTACATAATCATGCTCGATACCACGAATCCTACACCTTCCCGAAAGATAAGTGTATACTTAAGAGATGGACTTAATCATGCAAATTAAGAGATTTGTGACATTAATTTGGCTTGCAAACATTTTATGTGTGACCGATAAGTTCCTCTACCTAATATAAAGATTAGGTGAGATTCATTTTACCTGAGTTTCAAGTTATCTATAAAGGCAAACCCTTATAATTAATTGCACCTGAGATGGTCGACGTCACCAGAGAAAACTCTCTATAATGATCAGAGGTACTAATCCTCAAGAATTCAAGATTTTAGGTTTTCACGGTAGGACGCGGAAGATCAATTGGGAAAGGACCAAATGGGAGTAGTTATTTTAGCAGTCCAAAGAGGGAAAGGCTAGAGGACGTCACAAATCATGAGAAGAACCTCAGTGACTTCTCAAACTATCCTACTGTGTGGCTGCGTTTTGGAGATAATATTATCTAAGTGTTTAATCTTGTCTATTTTATTTTTTAGAATTTACACTTGCATAATACCCGATTATGCAAATAGTCCGCAAAGATATGAGAGTTTACGCCATACTGAACAAAAACATCAGAACCTAAGGCGGGTTAGGACTTACGCTGCACAACATGGTTGCATAGGAGCCTGAAGAGAATGTGAAGATTTATGTTGCGCTGGGCGAGCCACCTCGAAGTTCTATTACTTGTTATTTAATTCTAAGGAATAGTTTAGTTGATGTATATCTATTTTGCTATTGTATTACCTTTGTTTGTAGCTTGCTCCATGCTCCTCATTGTGCTACTCATGAAGTTTGCTCCTAACTCCATGTCGTAGCAGTTATGGGTATAAGGTTTAAGTGTACGTGTGATGGTTGGATCTGAGGGTCTACCGTAGGGTACCTTCTAATATATGTCCTACTGTTATCTCCTCTAGGGGTTTAGCAAATTTTATAATGCAGTAAAGAGAACAGTAAAGTGCTATAAACATAAAATAAAGTTTGTGTGACCTAAGTCTTTGCCACTGTTGCAAAAATGTTAGTGCAATAAACACAATATAGAAATGTGCAGGAAAACTTAAATAAATTGCTAGAAAATCCGGTACAAGAAAATCTAAACAAACTATAGAAAAAACAGAACAAGTAAAACAAAACACGATATCACATATAAAGGACCAAAAGTTGGTGATTTATTTGTGACATTGGAAAATTCTCCAATTGTCAGGAGGATTTGAGAGTAAGTTTCAAGATCGAATCCTGGAACATTGGGTTTTATTGTAGGTTAAATCATGACGAAAATTTCATTATTTCATTTAATTAAAGAAGTCATGAACCACATCTTGCAGTATCATCATGTTTAGTGTTTTAATCAATTTGTAAATTAAGGTAAGTGTTTAGTTTCTTCATGCATTTGAAAATTAGGTAGATGAACTCTCCCCTAAAGTGTGCTTATAAAATTTAGGAAGCCTACACTTTAACTTGAGCTTGAAGTGACTTAAGGTGTTTTACCCTCAATTAAGTGTTTTTCAACTAATCTTCAAATATCTTTTAGTGTTTTCCAAATAATTAATTCAAAAATTCTCATTAAACAACATAAATAAAAAAAAGAAAGGAGAAGGCCGACCCTTCCAAAACTAACAAAATCAAGGGGGGAAACAAAAAGTGAATCGGTCTAAAAACATTTAAATTATTTCAACAACTGTAATTAAATCGACCCTCGAGAAGAGTGCTTAAATCTATTCCAATGCAGTGTTTTGATCAGCCCAATAGTTCTCCGGTTCAACAAAAAAATGAAGTAAAAAAGCCACCAAATAGACTAAGAAAAGTACAACCCGCAAGCCGGCAAACGGGCCCAAAAAGTGCAGCTAAACAAACACCTGACAGTCCCAAAAAATCGTGCATTTAAAGTCTTCAAAATCAATGTTTAAGGACTCCAAAATAGTACATAAACTGCTCCAAATGGATCAACAAAAGCACCCCAAAACAGTTCCAAAACAAGCCCCTAAACAACCCAAAAAATTGTGCATTTAAAGGCTTCAAAATCAACACTTATTCAACCAAAAAAAAGGTGTAAATAACCCCAAAAATACTGTCTAAAAGCTCCAAAAACGGCGTTTAAAGCGTTCAAAATCCACTTTTAAAGGCTCCAAAAGAGTACATAAACCACTTCAAAACAGTGTGCGAATCAGCACCTAAACGCTATGTTCATCTCTCCAAAACTGTAGTTAAACCAACTCCCAAGAAGATACGTTTAAACCTTCCCCAAACAATGTGTAGTATGTAGCGAAAGAATTCCTTTGCACACATGCAAGTATTCAAGTTCTCAACATATCATTCAATAATAAGTGCATTACACTTCAAGCAACAAAACCACCACAGAAAAAAAGAAAAAAGAAAGGAAGCTCAATTTGTCAATCATAGGAAGGTTGCTCATATAATGTCAGTTGAACCTATTTGGACTCATCCTAATTTATTCTCAAAATAATTCAATTCTAAGTGCTAGAAGAATATGGATTGAAAAAGAACGTAACATGAGATAATGGGCTCTGTCAGGCAGCAACAAACACTGCATACCTTTGTACCTGCAAGCTAATAACGAATAGTTCTCTACCAGTACATTGTTGGAAAACCACTTGGAGAAACATTAAACGGCTGGAGTTTTGGTGGAGAGAGGCGTGAGTAGAGGCTTTTGTCGTGCGTATCAAAGGAGGGAGAGAAGCAGGTAAGGGAGAGAGTTTCGGTGCCGAGAGGGAGGAGGAGAGCAGCTAAGGCTTCGATCGAGAGAGGAAGAGGGAGCCGTGAGCTGGACTTCGGTCTTAGGCAAGAGGGAGTCGAACAGGAGAGCTGCGGTGGAGATGATGGCTTCGGTCAGAGTGAAGAAACGAGCCAAAATGTCAGGGAGAGGCGAGCGGAAGTTTCGAGCAGGAGAGTTTCGGTAGAAACGGAGTCAAGTGAGAGAGCTTCAGTGCAGATGGGAGGTGGCTAGCGAGTGCGGGAGAAGAGAGGCGAGGTTGAGCGGGGCTTCTTCGTCCGGAAGAGGGAGGCGGAATCGAGCAATCAATAGTGGGAGGAGTCGAGTGCTGGGAGAGTTTCAGTGCAGAAGGCAGGAGTTGAGTGGGGGACTTTGGTGTAGAAGGAAGGAGCCGAGCGAGAGGAGGAAGAGGTGAATGCTTTCGGTGCAGAGATGGGATTGTGCCGAAGGAGGAGTTTTTAGTGACCACCCAACGATTCAAATGCCAGGGAGAGGCTATATAGCCGAAGAGAGGCCACACGACGCATTAGCAGGGAATTGAATGAATTTCATTCATGCAGTGGCTTAAATGGAATATAATAATGCCTGATTAAATTTAATTAAGGAGGATTTAGGCGGGATAATATGAAATTTTAAATTAAAAACTAGATTGTCAGCCCGAAATAATTGGGCTGTGTTTAGCCCGAATAGAACCCAGGTTAACTTTAAACCCACTTTTAATTAAATTTAATACGCATTGATTTTTGTGTCATTCGCCCGTGCTCGGAACCATATCAATATGGGTGTCATTTCTAGCTAAAGTTGACGTTCTTGACGCGTTTGCGCAGTCCGTTTCATCATCCGCGGTCATCCGGACGAGTTCACCGACGATCGGGTCAATTCAAGTTTATTTCACACTCGACTGTAGTGATTGTATGAATTGCAACGTTCGTGTGCGGTGTGAGTTTATGTGAATGCGCACAGGTCGTTTAAGGTTAAAAGGGTGCCCCTAAGGCCTTTCAATCCTGTAGGAACTCATTTTAGGCCCTCTACATGATAATCCTTAGCCTTTGCAACTAAAAGTTGAGAACTTGAGACCAGTCATGTGAGGTCTTCTAAAAAATGGGTTAAGAAGTTGCTTGAAGTTCTGTGTAAGGTTGGTTCCATTACTAGTCCTTTATGAGAGTCAACAGGAAAATCCTGAGGCTAGATCCTAGGCTCTGGAAGAAAGAAACCAAGACCTCACAAAAAATGAGGTTAACAGCAAGCACCGACTGCTTCTTTCTTTTTCAGGTGACAAATTTTGACCACACATATAAGCAATACCAAGAGGTAGATGGTCGATCATGGGCATATCCAACCTAATTAGCGTTAGTATAAACTGTAATAGAACGAGAGGTGCGGTGTGAGAATAACAAACTGGAGCTCGGTGTGCCTTTTAAGTCGTGGAGGATCCGATTGGCAGCTGTGAGATGGTGCTCATAGGGGTCATGCATAAATTGTCTTACAATACCTACTGCATAACAAATATTAAGGCACGCATGAGCGAGATAAATGATTTTCCCCAGAAGATGCTGGTGGCGTGTCTTGTTCACAGGAACAATATTGGGAACATCAACTATTTCTCATTGGGGTCCATTGGATAAACCATTGGTTTGCAAAGTAGAAAGTTGGTCTCTATCAGTAAATTCATCACATATTTGTGCTGAGAAATGCAAATGCCTTGAGATAACTGGGTAACTTCCTTGCCTAGGTATCTANTTTTAAATTAAAAACTAGATTGTCAGCCCGAAATAATTGGGCTGTGTTTAGCCCGAATAGAACCCAGGTTAAGTTTAAACCCACCTTTAATTAAATTTAATACGCATTGGATTTTGTGTCATTCGCCCGTGCTCGGAACCATATCAATATGGGTGTCATTTCTAGCTAAAGTTGACGTTCTGGACGCGTTTGCGCAGTCCGTTTCATCATCCGCGGTCATCCGGACGAGTTCACCGACGATTGGGTCAATTCAAGTTTATTTCACACTCGACTGTAGTGATTGTATGAATTGCAACGTTTGTGTGCGGTGTGAGTTTATGTGAATGCGCACAGGTCGTTCAAGGTTAAAAGGGTGCCCCTAAGGCCTTTCAATCCTGTAGGAACTCATTTTAGGCCCTCTACATGATAATCCTTAGCCTTTGCAACTAAAAGTTGAGAACTTGAGACCAGTCATGTGAGGTCTTCTCATAAATGGGTTAAGAAGTTGCTTGAAGTTCTATGTAAGGTTGGTTCCATTACTAGTCCTTTAGGAGGGTCAACAGGAAAATCCTGAGGCTAGATTCTAGGCTCTGGAAGAAAGAAACCAAGACCTCACAAAAAATGAGGTTAACAGTAAGCACCGACTGTTTCTTTCTTTTTCAAGTGACAAATTTTGACCACACATATAAGCAATACCAAGAGGTAGATGGTCGATCATGGGCAGATCCAACCTAATTAGCGTTAGTATAAACTGTAATAGAACGAGAGGTGCGGTGTGAGAATAACAAAACTGGAGCTCGGTGTGCCTTTTAAGTCGTGGAGGATCCGATTGGCAGCTGTGAGATGGTGCTCATAGGGGTCATGCATAAATTGTCTTACAATACCTACTGCATAGCAAATATTAAGGCGCGCATGAGCGAGATAAATGATTTTTCCCAGAAGATGCTGGTGTCTTGTTCACAGGAACAATATTGGGAACATCAACTATTTCTCATTGGGGTCCATTGGATGAACCATTGGTTTGCAAAGTAGAAAGTTGGTCTCTATCAGTAAATTCATCACATATTTGTGCTGAGAAATTCAAATGCCTTGAGATAACTGGGTAACTTCCTTGCCTAGGTATCTGAGAGAGCCTAAATCTATCATTTCAAAGGAAGTGACAAGGATGCCTTTAAGAGATTCCAAGACTGATAGATTATTACCTGTGAGGACAATATCATTGACATAAACAATAATGATGACAATTTAACCACTAGAGGAACGTTGAAAGAAGAAAGTATGATTTGATTGGGCTTAATAGAACCTTTGATCACTACTACCTGTGTGAACTTGTCGAACCAGACCCAATGAGATTGCTTCAATTCGTAGAGGTAATTCCACAGTCAACGTACTTGTCCTCGAGAACAAGTAGAGTCAAAAACTTTAGGTAGAGACTTGTACACTTTCTCTGTGCAATCGCAATTAATGAAGACATTTTTGACATCCAGTTGGAGTAATGGCCAATTCAATTTCACAATAAGGGATAACAGGACTCGAACGGTGTTCAGTTAAGCAACCAAAGCGAACTTCACCTCGTAGTCAATTCCATATGTTTGTGAGTAGCCTTTGGCGACCAATCATCTTTACGTTCAAAGGTTCCATTGGAGTTAAATTTGGTTCTGTAGATCCATTGGTAATCAACAACTTTCTTTCCGTGATGAAGATCAACAACATCCCATGTATGACCCGAACGGTGTTCAGTTAAGCAACCAAAGCAAACTTTACCTCGTAGTCAATTCCATATGTTTGTGAGTAGCTATTGGCGACCAATCATCTTTACGTTCAAAGGTTCCATTGGAGTTAAATTTGGTTCTGTAGATCCATCGGTAATCAACAGCTTTCTTTCTGTGATGAAGATTAACAACATCCCATGTATGAGCTGAATGACATTCATCTCTTCCATTACTGCAACCTTTCAGGAAGGGTCTGCCAATGCTACCTCAATAGTGGATAGAAGATGACCTATCAAGTGGCAAATGCTTTGTAGATATGAGACAAGATGTGAAATGAGGCATATTTTGTCATGGAGTAAAGAGAGTAAGCTTGATTATGTACCTCAATGGTAAAACCCACCTCCTCATTCAGAGTAGGAGAAATCTCTACAAGTGTAGTGTCGGGGATGTCAGCTGGGGGGATTCCCAATTCTACAAAGAGGCAGTGGGCTCAAGATTAGGGTTATTGGAATGGGTCTCAACTGAAGGTTTGATGCACTCAGTATAGACACAGAGAGTGGGTGAGAGAGATGTTGGTCTGGTAGATGATGGATCCAGTGGGACAGATGGTTCCTTGGGATTAGTGACTGGAGGAGTATATCCAACAAAGTCGGGACAGGAGTAGTGTCCAAAAAATCTAGCTCCCTCTCACTTGAGGCAGTGTTAGGGAAGTAGGGAATACTTTTAAAGAAGGAGACATCCACACTCACATAGCGTTTATTTGTGATAGGATCGAGACACCGATAGCTCTTTTGAGTGGATGAGTATATGAGGAAGATACACTTGATTGATGGGGGATTTAGTTTACTATGTGTTGGAGCAACGTTTCGTATAAATGTCGTGCACCCAAATATTTTAGGGTCTAAAGTGGAGAAGAACCAATTGATAGGATAACTGGACATCAAAACTGCTAACGGGGTCCAGAATTTGTGAATTTCTTTGAGGACTCAATTGATGAGATATGTGGCGACAAGTATGACACATTCCAAAACTGTTTCGAGACTTCCGATTGAAATATAATGGAACGAACAACTTCAAGAATGTGTAAGTTTTTTGCTTGACTACCCCATTTTTTATTGGAGTATCCTTATAGGAGTTGTGATGAAGGATGCCCATACCAAAAGATTCCCTAATATAAAGTTAAAAAATTCACAGTCATTGTCAGTCTGATGAACTTGAATTGATATTATGAATTAGGTCAAGATGAAAGAATGAAATTTATGAAAGGTGACAATAGCTTTAGATTTATCTTTTAAGATATAGATCCACGTCATTCGAGTGCGATCATCAATCAATGTAAGAAATTACTGTTTATTAGTGTAACTAGGCATTCAAGAGGGTCCCCACAAGTCACTATGAATTAGTGAAAAAAAAGCGGAAGAAGTATAAGTGTGGTGGATATACTCGATAGTGTTATTAAATATCAAATGATACAACTGCTTTAAATATTGAAAATTGGGAGACTCAAAAGGCAGTGTAAAAGCATAATAGGAGATTCAGTGGACTATAAATGGTTACAAATACTAGATGAAGTGACCTCGACAACCCTGCTTTTCCCTTGGTAAAAATAGAGCCCGACTACTCGTTTAGCAGTTCTAATCATTTTTCGCGAATGAAGATCATAAAAGACACAAACATCAAGAGGAAAATGAGCTTCACAAATTAGGTTATATGTCAACTTACTGATTTACAAGAGGTTACACCTTAACGAAGGTGCATGTAACACAGATTTTAGAGTCAGGTCTGCTGAACAACAAACCCTTTACCCACAATGGAACTACAGGAGTTGTTGACAAGTTTAACAGTATCTTTTTCAGAGCATGGAGAATATGTCGAGAAGGCTTGAGAACATCCAATCATATGATCTGTGACACCTGAGTCAATAATCCACGGACTAGAATAAACAATAATAATGAGTGTCATCAAGCTTGTTACCTTGACAAACATGGTAGGTCTACAGGCTAGAAGATAATTGACTAGATCCAATTAGTTTGATCAAGTGTTTCATTTGACTCTTAATGGATTCTAGTGATTCCAGGATGTTCTAAATGGGAGCCGGCTGTATGGTTGTGGCTTCAAAAGTCGTAGCGAGACCCTTAGTGCGGAGGATTTGGTTGAAGATTTATTCATTGGTTTCCCATGGAAGTTCCAACACTTGTCATAGTATGATTGTGTTTGTGACAGTAATCACAAGTCAAGTGATTGACTCGTGATAACGTGGAGGGTTGAGCACTATTAGAGACCAAGGCAAACGGTTCGGTTGATTGAGTGGAAGTGTCGAGCATGACAAGTCTCCGACTTTCTTTGAGGTGCATCTCGGTGAATGCAACACGAGTTGAAGGAAGGGGATTCTGGCCAAAAATATGACTCCGAAATTCATCGAGATCCTTTTATAAACTCACAGGAATCGCAACATGCGATCATTTTTCATAATTTTCTGAAAGAGGGAAAGATCAGCCGAAGAGCCACATGTATATTATTACTTGAAATCATATTCCATCCATAAGATCACCAAATAATTGTAGTACTGTGTCACGGTCCTCGATCTCTGTTTTGATCAAGTGTTTCATTTGACTCTTAATGGAGTCTAGTGATTCCGGGGTGTTCTTAGTGGGAGCCGGCTGTATGGTTGCGGCTTCTAAGGTTGTAGCGAGGCCCTTAGTGCGGAAGATTTAGTTGAAGATTTATTTGTTGGTTTCCCATGGAATTTCCAACACTTGTCACGGTATGATTGTGTTTGTGACAGTAATCACAAGTCGAGTGATTGACCCGTGATAACATGGAGGGTTGAGCACTATTAGAGACCAAGGCAGACAGTTCGGTTGATGGAGTGGAAGTGCCGAGCATGACAAGTCTTCGGCTTTCTTTGAGGTGCACCTCAGTGAATGCAGCACAAGTTGAAGGAAGGGGATTCTGAACAAGAATATGACTTCTAAATTCATCGAGATCCTTGTATAAACTCACATGAATCGGAACACACGATCATTTTCTATAATTTTATGAAAGAGAGAAAGATCAGCCAGAGAGCCACATGTATATTATTAGTTGAAATCATATTCCATCCATAAGGTCACCAAATAATTGTAGTATTGTGTCACGGTCCTTGATCTTTGTTTTGCCTCCCATATCTTCTTAGAAACCTCATGAAGTTGGCTTGAATGCTGAACTGTCGTCTATAGTGCACTTGCAGACGGAAGAAACATATACAAACGATCAATCATAGTCTCTCTGGAATTGATCAGCTAAAACATGACCATGAAATTCTCTACTTCCCATACTCCGTACGTCGGATTGGTTTTCGGAGGTTCATGAATCATCTTTATGAGATAGCCAAACTTTCTGTGTTATTTGACGAGCAATAACATGACTTGGGACCATTAGAGAAAATTGGAGCTGTTAAGTTTATGGGTGGTGATCAAGAAGTTCATGTGGTTTTCCGAGCCTCCAGTTTGCGGAGGGATTGAGGTCAGTGTTGATCCTCCGGTTTGCGGAGTGATTGAGGTCAGTGTCGGTCCTCCGGTGGACTCAAGTATACCGTTGGAAGAAGGCTCAGTTGTGGAGGAGTCTGCCATGATGCTAATAGAGCCAAAGATGAGGTTTGGATTTTGAGACGTGGATGCGGATGGTCCCTTATGCAGCAAACGACAAAAAACGCGGGTCTGCAGGTGAGGATTTGACAGTTAGGAGGGATCTCTGTTGGTAAGAGATTTGATTCGGTTAGCTGGAAGGATATTAAGCTGGCAGGGAAGGTTAGGGCTTGCAGCTGAAAGAAACTATAGGAGATCTAGCCGACAGGAATCAAGGCTGCAGGAAATAACTGTTGAAATATGAAGGCCTGTAGGAAATCTGTCCGACAGGTAAGGTTAGAATCTGACCGGCAAGAATTGGTGGCTGGAGGGCTTGCAGGAGGACTGCAGGTAGGAAAGGGGACAACGACTTGAGGGACTGCAGGAAAGGAGTGGCCCCGACAACAGAAAAGGTTTCCGGAGAAGGCCTACAGGTAGTTCGGGTGACTAGGGTTTGATCTATTGCTTTGATACCATATAGAATTTGGAAATATAGCAGGATAATATTATTGAGCAGCAAAAGGGTAANTCCGGTGACTAGGGTTTGATCTATTGCTTTGATACCATATAGAATTTGGAAATATAGCAGGATAATATTATTAAGCAGCAAAAGGGTATAAATACATGATACAATGGGTATAGAGGAGGATAGATATAATATCTAAATCTTTCCTAATAACACTCAAAAGATAAAATAGAAAGGCATAAACTAGGAAATACATATAAAAGAAATAATAAGAAAGGCAATAAAACAAGTAGAAATAACTTCTAATAAGTCTATACATATGTTCTGTAACAGTCAATTAGCCATCAGTGTTGTCAAGAATCCAATGCATCATGACAGGACCAAACATATTGAAATTGATAGGCATTTTATCTCTGAAAAGATTAATGGTGAAATTATACAACTAATCTACATCCGAACACACTAACAAGTTATTTATGCCTTAACCAAAGCTCTTCTTTTAGCACCTTCTTAGAGTTCAATGCTGCACTTGGTCTTTACAACATCTAGGAACCAACTTGAGGGGGAGTGTAGAGTTTTGAGTGTGGAGTGTGGAGTGTGGAGTGTGGAGTGTCGAGTGTCGAGACGTTCGGCTCCTCTACATGGCAGGCTGACCGGTTGCTTCACAAAACCATGGAAAGATTTGATTGAGGATATCTTTGGAAACACTTTTCTTAGTTTTATTCATTTTCTATTATTTGTTTCTTTATATTTTTTTCAAAATTGTTTCCTTTCCTAATTTAGGCTAGATATTTTTGGCAAGTTTGTAAAGCAGGAGGGATTGATTTCAGTATATATATATATATATACATACCATTCATGTGAATAATAAAGTGAAGTAAATTTTCCTTTTCAAACCTACTTTCAACAAGTTCTGACATTAATAAATAGTGAAAAGAAGAATAGTAAGAAATATGATATTGTTA